>JABASH010002314.1:0-20776 GCA_019776445.1 Tomocerus maximus
TGAGTTATAGATTACAAATGTTAAAAGTATATTTGATAGGGCACAATTTCAAATATCATTTAAATAAAATACTTTGTGTGGGCCAAGACACGTCCCAAAAATCGAATTCGAGAATTTTGTGGCTCCGAAAAATGTAAATTCGAGTTAATCAAAGCGCTTTTGTTTTAATTTGATTTTAACTTGACGAGTTTGTTAAGAACTAATAATAACTCATTTCAATAAAAATAAATTATTATACTACTGTGGTCATATTCTGCACATTTTGCAGTGATACACCACCGATACCGATAAGTGATGTATACCACTATACCAACATGCTTACGGTCGATGTTCTGTCACCCCAGTATATAGTAGTTCATTTACGCAAGAAAATAAACCGCAGCTGTCTTGATAACTTGGAAATTTTGTGACTAGATCCAAAATTCAAGTAAATAATAATATTAGAATATTATTAGTTCAAGTGGGCAATACTACAAGGCAATATTTTATTCTAAATCGTCAATATAAATTATTTAGTTCCAATAATGCTAGAGTATATAAAATAGCAATCAATTGTCAACCATAATATTTATTCTGGTTATAGCCATGAGTCTTTTTTTCGATATTTTTTCAGTGACAAGAGTGACAGCTGAAGAAATCTGTTAAACGATGATAAGTACTTGTGGTTAAGGTTTAATTTTAACGAACATATAATTTTGTTAGCCGGAAGCAATTCATTTCCTGGATGGTGAAGTATATAGGTATACAGTGCATGCACAGGCACACTGCAGTTACAAAAAGACTCAAATGAATGTTGAGAACCTAAATATATCAACTAGCAAAGCAAAAATTGCAACTATTTATTGCATTTTAGTTGTATGTATTTACATATAAAAATAAAATTGCTGTATCACAAATATTAATATAGGAGTTTTTCAATTGTAAAAAATTCCATGGGATCTTGCTATAAACCAAATTTTGCTAATAAATATATATTTGTGTTAGGAATGAAGTACAACGTTCCTCCTTATAACTAAAGAATGTTAATTATCTACAATTAGACATACCATAATAATATTATGGCCTTTTTTAATTACTATGTATCCATAATCTATACTCTATACGAAACCTATTATAATATGTAAATCAAATCAAAGCTTTATTGTCAAAATACCTAAGTCGAGGCTTTTCTTCCGTAGGTAGTAGACAAAATACAATAATCTGAAGTTGTATACATTTTAATTACCTACTGAATTAGTCATTAAGGATAAATAGAGAACTTATCTAATTGACTTTAGTATTGTAGCAATTTTGATTTAAATACATATCTATGCTGGAGTATTAGGCAATTGACAGTTCAGTCAACGTCAATATTTTGATCAAAACTCGGGACAGAAATTCGGGTAAAGTCACTTCACATTACGTTCTAAATTGGAATAATAAACATTAATAATTACACACAACAGAATTACATTGAAATGGCTACAAATGGACGGACAACAACAAACAGTAACATACTTAATAGAAATAAATTAAATACAGTCATGCCATGCGGGACTCAAATATTAAAGTCGTAAATGAAGGGGCCTTAGTTGACAGTGATACATGTAGTCACATGTATAGTCTTTGTATGCTATTGAGTACAGAAGTGGCTCAGCCCATTACGCGACCATCATTGGCGTAATGTAGCTGAAAATGCGAAGGGATGTACACGATTTGTTACTGACGCACAATCAGTCATTCTCAATATTTGATCCTCGTCTGCTTTGCTGAAATTGTAGCGTTGTAGAAGGCCCGTGAAAAATGTGAAGAGCATTGTTTGAGCTACCATTTCACCCGGACAAATTCTTTTTCCTGAGAAAATTATAAAAAAATCAAATTCTGACTAAATTATTTGTCATAATTACTTACTCAACCTAACCTAAATCAGTCATTTATTATTACTATTTACCAAAAATTAATTATAATCTTTAATTATAGACTTGGTTTATTTTGTTGAGTTTTGACTGAATTCTTAAAGGAGGAAATAATTTATTAACAATTTCAGTAGTTTATTTCAAAGGTGCATGGGACTCATAGTTTCGAGTGGGAAATGAAAACGTCCCGGAAAGAAAAGTGAGAAGCAAAATGGCTGGGAAAATGGGAAAATGTTAAGCTGGAAATGAAAGTAATAGACAGCTGATCTAAAACGCATTAATAAATAGGAAATATTGATCTACCTATATTCAATATACAGCATTAATAAAATTAATTTTAATGATTGATAGTTTGTTTTTACTACTGAATACTAATTTAAATTGCAATTATTAATTTAATTCTTGTGTCCGAGTAAATCCATTATGTTAGTTTACATTTCAAGATCTCTGAAAAGATATTTCTATGCTAAAAGGGATATTCAGTGAAATAGAAAATATATGTCACCTCCTCCGAACGCCATGGCATGGGTAACCAGATCTGTCATCAAATTATTTTCGTCATCTAAAAAGCGCTCTGGCCGAAACACGTCCGGGTCACCCCAAAATCCTTCGTCCATTCGCACACAATGCAGATGGAGAAATGCATAAGTGCCCTAAATAAATATTCCTCCGGTCAAAAGCAAAATTCAATCTTTGAAGAATAATGGTAAAGTGCACAAATATTAACCTTGCGTATTTTTAAATCTGCGAAGGTACAATCTTCCTTTGCTAGTCTCCCATTGAAAGGAACCATATTTGTTATCCTGTTCACTTCGGAAATTGTAGCCATCGTGTACGGCATACTGTATACAACAAAGATCATAGTAATCAATGAAAGTGATAAATAAAATATTTTTGTTTTCCCGTCGAATGTTCACAGTTAAATTGTTGATTGAGAATTTTCAATTCTATACTAATGTTTATTTTTAACACAAAATTTCTACGCGTTTTTAATGTAAAGATTTTAAGCTCTTAACGAAACGTTGAAGGAACCGACCCTGAATATTCCACGCACAAAAATTCAAAATGTACTCATTAAATAAAATCTAACTCTTGTTTGTCACGGAAGAAATTCGGTGTTCTGCCAGGACCGACAACTTCGTAGATTTCCCTCTGAATTTTCTGTTGGATATTCGGATGCTTTACTATCAGCATCATCGCACTTTCCAAAGTATTGCTCGTTGTGTCCATTCCAGCTTGAAACAAGTCCGTAATGATGGCCACCAGCTCCTCAATGCAGTAAATATTTTTTTGAAACTCATCGTTGGTGTCTTTGTGGGCTTCTATTTCTTCCAGGAAACAGTCGATCAAATCATCACACTCGTTTTCCTTTTGTTTCAGTTGCCGTTTCCTCTCAACAACTTCCTAATCCCGTCAAAAATTAGTGAATTTCAAAATATCACTACAATTTTGCAAGCATTTGCTATGCGATGGATGCTATCTCGCACACTTTTTCAAATAATGAGATATTATTTTACCGTGAAATAAACACGAAGGTCATCAACTCTTTTGAAAAGTTCTTTGAACCCAAATACCCCTGGAGCAAATTCAACAATTTTTCGCAGAGGTTTGCATTCCATGAGCAGAATTTTGGAAACAGATAGCCCAGTCATCGCGGCCGTGTTTTCCTTAAGCGCTGTGTACTTCGGATCATCTCTAGCGAATTGCTCTCCGGTGGAAATACTCCACACGATGTTAGCGACAGATAGGGAAAACAAATCATGGGCAGGAATCCGATTTTCAGTCTGAACTATTAAGTTGTCCAAATGATGAAGCAATTCGGCTGTTTCTCCTTCCAGAAAAGAAATCATTCGATCCTTCCTCCCAATTCCTAATTGTCCTAGTTTCTTCATCGTGTACTTTCTTACTGCCTTCCAGGATTCTCCATTATTCTGGAGAAGTCCTGAAACATTTCACGTGACGTAACTTCTGAATTCCATACCCATACTTGAATGTATACCTAATTACAGTAATTTAGTAACTATAATCATGAAATACACTTACCTCGAATTTGGCCACGAGAACGCAAGGAAAATACTTTTCCAATTGGTCGGTCAGACCACAATTCCGAATTTTGAAGTTCTCTTATCATCTCGTAATCATTGACAATGACTATAAATCAGATTAACGTTAATCATAGCATTAAGATTGCATTATTGACAATAAATAATGATTTTGTTGAGTGCTCACTCATCGGCGTAGGAAAATTGAAACTGAATAACTTTTGTTTGCCCAGTTTCCGGGAAATTTCCAAAGCAGTTTCTTCTGAGTGGTTTTCCGCTCTCATCAATCTCCAAAGGTATCCTATGGACTCTGCCACAGTCATAGCTTCGGGAATTCATTTTGTAAAAAGCATTCGTCAATTAATTGAATTTCCATAATCATACATATAATTGATATTTTAATACATTTATTATCTTCCTTGATATTCTTATAATAGTCTGATTTTCGGATATTCTATGATCTCTCAAAAGGGTGAACTGAGACCAAAACTTATGTAGACATCATATTATAATATTATATTCCCCACTCCACTATTTCTGAAGGTTGCATTTTAGTACCATGAAAATATTTTTTTCTGATACTTTACTTAATATGTACAATTACAGTTACTAAAAGGAATAATTTCCGCATTGCATATTTATTTAGTGCATCTCATTCTCATTAATTTTATAAGGAACGCACACTCCACAAGAGTACTTTGTATTTAGAGCAAGATATGTAACACAAAAATTATAGAGGTGATTAAAAACATTTTTGGACAACTGTAAAATGCAAGTTTAAAATATTAGCTAATTACTAAAATCTTTGAGCTCGACTGACAATATAGCTATTGTGTCTTGTGTCATTCTTGAAAAAAAAGAGTTGCGTGAACGAATAACTTCACAAAAGAGCGATCTTGATTAGAAAATCATATGTAAAATTTCTACAAAGACTTTCGAACTTTTCAGACATCATTAGACCTGACATAGTTTGGCACAATCTCGGAATACAGAATAGAAATGGTTTAAAATGAAATATTTTGTTAATAGCGTTACCTTTTTTCCTTCCATCGGAGCCTTTGGATTTCCCTTTGAATTTCCATACGTAAACCAAAGAAAAGATAAGTAGAGATATAAGGTAATAGATGTCAATAAAATTCCCTGTAAAGTTGGAGCAACAATCGAATTCACCAGCGTGCACTGTTTGTAATGACATTTTTAAAATTTGAAATTTAGAAATAAATCGCGAGTAAGAATGAATTACATATGTTCTAGGCAAAGTCCATTTCGTCTATGATTCAGAAACGGCTGACTGCTCCGAAATAAATGCCTTTTGACTCTGTATGCAATAATTACATAAGATTTGGCTTACAGTTGGCAAATCCTGTCGTAAAAAATAAAATGCTTCAAAGTATTAATATTAATGGCTAGAGATACAGACGGCAAAAAGAACATTGGATGAATTGGCCTTAGTATACTTAATACTTAATAGGTAACTGCGTGCGGTTGTTATTATGATGCATAGACTGCACTAACTCATGTAATGTAGTTGCAATTAATTTGTCTGCGTAACGCAATAATACGTAAGTACATGGATTCTACAAACTTCTACTTTAGCTAGGTTAACTATCAACGTTTTAGCCAAGTTTAATCTCTGAGTCTCAATATGGTTAACGACCTTGCTTGATCTAAATGCTAAAGACCATTGCATTACTAATTAGTTAGCATTATTATGTAAGTAAGCATAATACACTTTTTATTGTTTACTAGTCTAAATCCGTTTTATACTAAAGACTAGCCATTCAAAATTGCCAATGTTAGCTCTTCATGCAGAAACGAGCTACATTTTTCCAAGTGCAAAGTAAATGTTGGTCCATTTCACTTGCAATTCGTTTGTTTAATTGCACATTACCCTTGTGCTGCACTTAGCATGGTTCTTCCATATTTTTAATGTTGTCGATAACACAAGATAAACTAGGACAAGCCACATATATATAATATTATCTGTATAGCCAACGAAACAAAAAATCATGAACATACTAGACAGTAAATCATAAAAATATATCTTTTTGGAAATGAGGGGCGTCTGTTTTGCTATTGATAAGTTCGATTAAGTAATTTGCCATGAGCATCGTTTAATATTAATAAGACACTGCATGGACTTCCAAAGGCTCATTCGCTGGATTCTACATGTTCATTCACTTTACACAGCATTATCAAAGCATTAAATTAAAATGCATATCAGAATTATCCAATCTACTATTCTTTTTAAGAAATATCCCTCCCTCCTATCCGTTCAAAATTAGTTTGCAAATGAAATTCAAAATTCCTAGTATTCTATTGTGTAAATTACAATTGTATGCCTGTGAACCTATGAAGCTAATGAATTTGAAATGATGAAATTCAGTATCATAAAAATGATTTTGTATGGCTAAAAAATTGAATAAATACACGTGTTTTCACAATATACTTGTAATACTCATTCTAGTAATTTTTAGTGGATTAATTTTTAATTGTTATCCACTCCCGTTTGGGATCACACACATATAACAGAAGAGATTACTCTTCTGTTATAATTTGCAATTACAATTATAAAACAGTTAGGTATGTCCTGTTTATAATGAAATATCAAGTCCAAGTATATTATATGGCACGCAGACACTGTGCGTGAATATATATTTTGATGTTAGCAATAGCGGTATTGTGGTCAAATTGCAACGGTGATAGATGCAAAATGTGAGCGGAGATACGTAATAAGAATGTAGGTACCTATTTATGTGTTTACTGTAGTTAAGTGGCTAGACTGTGAACTAATCAATAGTTGTATGTAGGAGTAGATAATATTGAAATGTAGATTTGGGAGCGAGCGCAGACTAAGTACATGTAGATAAGCAGTAAAGAAATGTGGATAAATAATTGAACTGTCTCAACAGCCATTTTGCATAGTTACATTGGGCAATAACACGTATAAGTTTAGTTGGAATAAAATAAATGTACATCGAGCATAACAGGAGCAGACATGGCAAATCAATAACCATACAGTGAACAAGGTACCTAATTGTAGCTGTGCAATAAAATATAAATCTTTATCTAGTCGAAGCATGCACACTCATTTGTATGCAGGTTAGCCATTTGACACTTTATGGTAGCACTGAGTAGCGGTGAGGGCTATATATAGTATAGCCATGCAGGTAGTAATGTTATTATGTACTTCTACAACTGCAATTATTATTGAGTTCTGTTGTGACTGAGTAGACAACTTTGAGACTCTACTAAACACAATAATTCCAGACCGCCAACAGACAGACCCAGAAACATTCGCTGCAAAATATCATAAGAAAGGATATTGAGACTTGAGAGGCAGTCGACCGTTCTATATATACCAATACCAAATATATCAAATACATGCATGTTGGCGTGTATTTGACTATTTCAGCCTACATGTACTATGTACTACAAGTATATATAGTTTCAGGTAGAGCTCAGACTGCTTCGTTTCCAGATTAAGCCTTTCCTTTCGTTTACAATTTTAAAACGAAAAAATTTCATTCAAAAAATCCGTTTTGATTATCCAAAAAATCTGTTTCGTTTTCTGTACCATAAAAATGAAAAGAAAAAACGAAACTTAGCACAGGTTCAATTTTAATTAAATTATCAATTTAAAACTTGTAGCCTACAATTCGGATTGGCTAAATTAAGAAGATCTTGTGCATGAATATTTCCATATGAAAGTATTTTTAGTGAACTCCGAAGGAAATGTGTGAAACTAAAAAGTGTTTGGTGCGGTCCGAGCTCAAGTTACATGCATGCAGTAGTTAGTCAGGCATGTACCAAAAATAGTGTAGAGGAATAATCCCAAAAAGTGTAGTCTATAATATACTCTACACTCTAGGATTGCTATAATAGTAGAGGTAGTAGCTAGGAGAGCTGTAGTAGTGGAGTAGAGCAGGCAGTGGGCTACTTATAGCTTATGGATGGAATGGATTGTGCAATGAATTCATATTGTATCACATATCCCCATCAGCAACATTCTTCTGCCACATAACTTGAGACGTTGCGTTTCGTCTTCGTCTATAAGAGGTCTACTCCACGCTATACTATGAATTGCATCGTTTGGCACCTACTTTTACTATTTCGCAGAGATTCATTAGTACAGACACCAAATTACCTCCCTAATCTTTTATTTCCACAAACACTAAACTTTTGCTCCGAAATTAATTTTTTTATTGTGTTTGTAAATAGTTTGACTTGACGGTGTCTTTAATTTGCTGGAGACTGATGCGCAAATTATTGCAAAAGATTTATGTGTGTGCAATAATTTGAAATTGCAGAGTAGATGAAGCGAATTCCGTTTAAAATTGTATTTTTAATTAAAAAACTTGGGCAGTAAAGCCCTGTCTGTTGTTGTCGGAGTTAGAACGTGAGAAGTGGAAGGTCAATATGATGAAATGGGCCACGATTATTGGATGTTATGGAATTGCAGTTGGAGATCAGTGGCGTATGCCGCGAGTAAGTCCAGAATGTGGAACCGGGTCGGGAGAAGTGTCCGTGGGAAAAGGGAGGGTAGAGCCCCGAGAAACCGAACTGTGAGTACACCACGCCTTGTTGGGTAGTCGGTCGGTCGGTGTCGGTGTCCTGTGTGTGTCCCGTGTCTCCCCGGATTGCGTCCGGATAAAAATTACTCTGGATTATTTCTTACTCTGCCTCGCCTTGCACTGCAGTATCCCGGATTCTCTTATCTCGTAAGGGGAATATAAAAACTGAACTGAGGAGAAACCCGAAATATGAAAGATCAATTCAGTCAGCTGCGGCGAAGAAGTTCCTACCCAATTAAACTCTTCTTCCATTTAAAATAGTTCACTTAACTCACTTACGCCACTTTACACCGAAATTCACAGTGCCATATCCGAGGAAATTACAAACATAGCCCCGAGAATCTTCGAGGTGACCGCTTCATGCAGGTAACTCACTTCAAACTCATTCTAGGTCAAATTCAATTAATTGTTTTCTTTCCTGGACATAACATGGCCTAATGCACCCAAACATCATCCACACTTTTTGTATTTCCGATTAAAATATCATTTCCTCCATTCTTATCATCCAAGTGACCTTTTCATGAGAAACTCTGACGTTTTTATTTGTAGATGTTCTCTTATCCAGGGAATAACCAGCATTTTACAAATAGTTTATCCAGGTACCTACCTATTTGCATCCCATCTGGTAATCTACATCATATGCCCGTCTATTACTTTCCGGTCCTGCTGGACATTTTCTCAAAAAACAATATTGCGCACAATTATTAAACCAGAATATTACATAGCAGGATTTGGACACAGTCAGTCCTGAATTACATAACATTTTATAACATATTATTCGTGTTAGGTAGAAATATAGCTATGCATTATAATTACATATTAAATAATCTCTAATATATTATTGCAAATAAATTTATAGTGTCCAGTACCAGTTTTCTAAAGATATTGTTGTGCATCGAGGACGGAAAATTAGTAACAATTAATTATTACTGGTAATTACTCAAAAAGTCATAAATCTAGCTGCGGTCTGATCCCCAACTAATATCCATTAAAATGAAATGACATTACTTTACAGTTGCATAGGATGCACTAAACCTCTTTCCAGATCGTTAATTTACTATTTTGTATATTTATATTCAAGAATTGTGTAGGTCAACAAATAAAGGTCACAACATTTTGTATTCACATCCAAACTTAGTTATCAAATCATCTTATAATAATAAACAAGTCAGTAATAAATTATTCGTTGCGTAAACTTACTTAGTATACTTATGCCACGATAACATTTAAGGGGGTGTGAAGATTTTGAGCGAAAGCGATTTCGAAAAATCGGTTGAACGCAGGGTTTTCATTTTCAAAATCTCCGAAGATTTTTGAGACGAGTACGGAAGTCCGATTTTTAATTTTTTGTAAAGTATCGAAAATTCAGTTTGATAATTTTGATTTTGATTATGGAAATACATGTAAGAAATGTGTTTGATTTTTCATTCATGTGTGCAAATACAAATTCAAAAAAGGGGCCTCATGCTAGTAGTCAATGTTTTTGCTCTTTTTATGGTATTTTCTCTGTACATTTATGGGAAACTAATTACTGGCCATAGTGCGAGAACTCGCTGGTGTGCATTTATTATGCTAATCCCCCGTAGTAAATATTATCGTTCCCTGGCAATCGAAGTCCGCACACATCCTTAAGTACCTACCTATAGCTAATATCCATCCAGAGTAGGTAGGTACAGATAATTTAATCCAGTTAAATATAAAGTTGATAATGTTTTGACATGCACGCACTTAGATAGAGGCAAATAAACTACAATTGCTAATTATAAGACGCATGACGCATACAAACACACAAAGAAGCTATTGTTCAGGGTTCCGTTGTGCCTTGCTTATGAAAATGATATTTATTTCTTATGATAAACAAACAAATGTGAAAGTAGTGCATTTGTAGAGTTACCTAACTTATGTTTATACAATTTGGATGCATAAATCGGTACTTAGGAATATTAGGGAGGCGATTTATTATTTATTTTCACCTCACTATACTTAGCTTTAGTGCCCACCCAGTCCTATTAACAATTGGCAGTTATATTTTTATAATAAATAGCAATACTTAGTTCTTACACTAATAGGTATTATTTTTTATTTATTGAGACGATATTTTTACTTTTGTAAAAATTTGAAAAACTATTACGATTCACAATTAAAGTTCTTTTAGTAGGATATTAGATTTATATGTTGTCTGACCAAACACGTCGGTAAATGATATGGAAAGGATCCCTCGTTCACCGATAAGGGAAAAGGTAGGAACCACCAGAGCACGTTTAGTTTTTATGGGACGATAAATCGCCCATTTCCAATTCTTGTACCCATTTTGTGAAAAAGTAGGAAAAGTCTAACACTGAAAGGTTGATAATGTATATTTATGGTAGGCGTTTTTATTAAACTGTTTTAAGTAAGTAGGAATGGAAGGGTTAACGTAGCGTGAGTCTTGACTTTAACCGTCTTGATTTGTTTCGCTTAATTGTGTGCAACTCGTAATTGGTAATGTGGTTGCAGACAACAGCAAATATGTATGTAGTAAGTACAACTAGTACTTATACACATTTAATGCATTTGGTAAGTAGAGGCAGATGTAAATTATAAATAAATACCTTTCTGTTATGGTTATGAGGCAATAAGATTGATAGCCTACATCACACACAACATACACAACACACACACACGAGGCATACATTAGTTTGATTCTTATCGGAAAGTAAAATTAGTTGCTGCTTGTGCTCACTGAGTCCTCAAAGAAGTCTACAACTGGCAACTGCATTTTAATTATATATTCCAGCCTTTTCTGCGGCTCTTTCTATTCTTTGCATGTGCCCACTTTCTTGTTTTTAATTCGATTAAAGTATTACATGATTATTTCAATGGCGTGTGTCATGTCGTGTCTCATTCTTACATTCGTCAGAGTTCGAGGGACGGATTCTTTCAAATGTCGACAACCAACTCTCCGAATTTACATAAGTAGGTAGAGTATATACACACACAACTCAAATATCTCATGGATGTTTACAATTCGGAATGTTTATTTTATTTATTCATAAAACTGTAGCCTATTAGGTTAGATTGGCATGCTTTGTCCTTAGAAATTATTACACCGAATCGGGAATAAATATTTTAAATAGGGAAAATATGGTAAATATACATTACAATAATTCTATAGGATAACTTGGAATAAAAGAATGAGTAGGTAGGTAGGTACTGATAGGGAAATTCTATATTATTTCCAGACTGGATCAGACAGAGCTAACCTATAAGCATACATAGCTAATAGGTATGTGGAGTAGTAAGTAAAGCACCTTAAATTATTGACGACATCATCGACTCACCTGCGAAGAAAGAGGTTCAGATAAGTAGCTACTTTGTTCCGATGAGGGAGACAGATACTGCAGTGGATGATGTTCCTGTTGCCATTACTTTTATGACTTGCAGTGCATTTGATGACATCTGACCTGGATCTAAATAATACTATTTTGTGTTGAAGGATTGGTAACTGGGAAGTTGTGTGGAAATCAGGACGGAGGCAGCGTTGGGTTCGGAGGACAGGACGATGTGAATACCTGCATATTGGCGAATCATTTTTGTACCTGGTGAACTTACTAGCTCAGGTAATGCCCGTGCATAATATAGATTTAATTTATATGTAGATGGTTATTGTGTGTCGGCAGACTGGAAATCGATCCAGATGGAAGTGGATAGGGAATGTTTGTCTACACATCTCTGGCTAGGCAGTCCACCCATTCTATTGCTTAATTATGCATGAACTGACATTTCTCTCCATTTCTAATCCGGCCTCCTCTCTTATTATTGATATCCCCAACCTGCCCGCCTTATCTCCTCGATCTCTCATCTATTATGTCCGCACTCTTGATGAACAAACACTCTATTCATTAGCTTCTGAAATTTCCTAATTATCTCTCTGTCAATAGCTCCACATTCTACCCGGGATTCCACTATTTCCACTCACTCATTTTAGCGTCACCCGCGACGGCGGCGGCGGATGCTAATTGATAACGGCGTAATTAGGCAAGCACACCTGAGCTAACTGTCAACTAACATTTAATTTTTCTGCAAACTGCGCACTTTATTTTATGGTGCTTACGAAGTATTATTTGACAAGTGTTGCGTGACAAATAGAAAATTGGAGCGATTGAGTGTTGTTGGCAGAAAAACATTGCATTTTTTATTTACTTTCCTATTAGGAAATAATTTAGGACATTCCACTATTTATCAAGGCACCTGAGTTGCACCTGGACAACTTTTTTGCTGCTTTGACATGTGTTGGGCGTAAATACAAATACTTGTGCAGCTCAGACAGCATGTTATTAAATGTTATTACTTGCGACACAAAGTGGTAGACATGCTCTAGATAAAATTTACAGGAATACCCCTCGACGATTTCATTGCTAGCCGAAGTTGTTCATTATTTACTCCACAATTTGAGAGACACGAAAATGTTTCTGTTTTCATAACTCATAAAATTATAGCATAAAAACTTTCTGACCTACCCGTATTGTTTGTTACAGATTTCGCACATCAAGCCAAAGCACAATTTGGAGAAGATCTTGCCAGAGTAAATATCATCATGAGTCAAAGTGGAAGTGTAACAAAATTTCGAGTATTCGACAAGCACGCGGAGCCATTTGGGAATTCGGCAATATTTCAGAGAATCGCAAAGGCGGATAAAATCGGTCATCTGGTGTCCCGTCTAAAAAACTATGCTGAGAATCACTGTACGCAAGTGTTGAAAGGAACAAAGTTTGCGGAGAAAACGATCCCCAGCCACAATGGATTCGTGCACACAGTTGTGGATGCCTACAATCATCACCACAATTTGGTTATTCGTCCGGATGACCTTTGGGGAGCTATCATGACCCAATTTTCCCTTTTAATGAACACCTTTCCGTACGACTTGCGAAAGGAAATCGTAAACTTCGAGAAAGGAAAAGAGTTGTTGGTTGCAGTTCCGGCGAAACCCGTCGACGCTTCTTACGATTTGTTTGCGCGCCTTTTGACTGAAAAGATCCATGAGAATTTTGTGGACGAAGAGGTTGAGGAATGGATTATGCCGAATTTCTCAACAACCACAAAAGATGATTGGATCGCTTGTGGTGTTACTTTTATGGCAGCTACAAAGAAAAATTGTGATACCCCTTTTAATTGTAAATGCGGCATCCCTTGGATCACTCTGGAAGGGGAGTTGAAGGATTATCAAGACATTTTAGAGAGAATAGAAAAACTTAAAATTTACGACGCTGAGAATTGGTTTCACATGCTGGAACCGATACTTCTCCAGTTTTGCAAGGCAAAACAGGACAAGATCGATTTAGAGTTTTGGCAGAATATCTGCCACTACGAACCTTCGAAAGGGTCAGGTCCTTCTTACATTTCTGGGTGGATCGCTTCTTTTTGCGTCTATGATTTCGAAGGGAAGTGGCAGGGGAGCAGATTCAAAAAAGGGGCGTACACCCCCTGGCCACAAATCGATTGCCGGGCCATCCCGTCCGGCTTTGTTGAGGTCGACGTCAGAATCTACGAAGGCGGCTGCAAGGAAAAGCACTGCAGCGTCGTTTTCGCAGGTCACGTGGCATTTGAAGTTCTGGCAGACAAATGCACTCTGAAACCCCTTATCGGTTGGGCTATCGCCCTTAAATTGAGTGCCGAGGATATCGCTAAAATAGATGAGGAGTGGCACAAGAAAATTGCCAAGGAATTAGCGGAGAGAGATGAGGAAATTGCGCGGGAGAATCAAAGGAAGGAAGAGGCCATCGCTAAAGCCAATGCTGAAAAGGAAAAGAAAAACGCGGGGAAAACAAATGTAGACGATAGCCGCAGCAAGTTTTTCACTAATTTCTTTTCTGAATTTGCACAGCGACGAAAATAACGAGTTTACTATCCGTGCAAATTCAGACAGAGGTTTTAAGAAACAGTCGCGACCACTGGCCAACCAAGGTTAGTAGGTCAGGTCTCCAACGGAACGCAAGAGTCAAGCGGAAATTTAGCCGGCAATACAACAATACAGTTTTGCTTAGACTTCAGGGAAAGTAGCACTGTTGGTGTTGACACCCGGGCAAGAAAGTTAGGTACCTGTTAATATTTAGTAGCGGGTAATAGGGTTCGGATATTCATTGATTAACAACAAATTTTCGAATAATTTACCAAAAATTATGGAATAAACGCAATAAATACCAGCCCATTTTAAGTTTTTATGGCTAAACAGAATAAAACCCGACCTTTCGGTTAATTTCTAGCAACCTACGATAAATCTCAATAAAATCTGAATTTTCGGGTACTATCCGAAAAAAAATGACATTAATATTAAACAGGTAGTAAACTTTCTTGTCTGGGTGAAATCTTCCCTGAAGTCTAATGTGATGTCACTTAATCGTTGACTAGAGCTTGACTCTTGGGCCCCGTTGAAGAGCGAGCTACTACTCTTGGTTGGCGCGCCCAGTGGTCCCAGACCCAGTGGTCGGGACAATGCATAATAAATTACCGAGATAAATAGAATTACTACAGACAGATATTAAAAAGGATAGGTCTAGGACTAAAAAGGCTTCGGGCTCCGGAATATTTAGCGAGCATGACGAATTTTAATTTTTCTACACAATAATGCATCGCTTTCTCATATCTTTTGGCTTGTAAGTCTGAATCAAAAAATATATGTGACAAAATACAACGAGAATTCCTAGCTGATCTCTTAAATTGGAAGAGAGTAATTGTTTTTTATTGTTGTAAATGTCGCGAGTAACACTAGTACATTAATAGTGCCTGCTTCATGCAATAAAAACAAATAACTTCCCATCCACAACTTAAGTTGGATGTTCAACAATAATAATAAGGGGAATATCAGGAGGTGGGGATTGATGATCTTATCAACATTTTGAAGCAATATTACAAAATTTCTCTACTGCAGAAGAGTGAGACGAACATTTCCACTGATCTCAATAATTATTTCGCATTGTCATCATAATGATCTCTGGCCAGCACAATTGTTGGCTCACTAATAAATATATAGTAGTCACTGTATCAGTATTAAACTACAATTAAGTATATCATTTGCGTAAATGATAACAAATAACGATATATGCAAGTATATAATAATATACCAATAAATCTAACGAGCTAGTATAAATAAATTAGAAATAATTTGATTTTAGTATCGCACATGAAAATAAATGATGCATCACTAATAACTGCCGTTTCTGCTGCTGTATTATAAATAATGTGGTTGTGTAGGATTTTTTATAATCCTTTGAAAGCTATGCAGAAGTATAATACTATATGCATGTCATCCTAGTAAATGTAGTTTCACTGTTATCATGTAAGTCATGATATTGGTAGAGTCACAAAAATATCGCCTTAACGCGGGTTAGAATGAAATTGTTAATAATTTCCACTAGAAGAGTGCTGCAAGGACATAGAATATCGGTTGACTAATTAATTAAGACAATTGCAATTTGTAATTGCACTGGAACTAAATAGATTGTTAGTAGTATGTATAACAGTAATGAGATAGATAATATCGCTTCAGAATAAAATGCAATATATACGGAATGTAGGCCAAAAAAATAATTGTTAGATATAAGCTTTGCCTTTCAGTAGGTGAAACATAATTTATTACACTTATAATTAGAACACTTATCAACAAGTCCATCGAAATCCCAGTGGAATTGGAAAATTCAGGAACCCAAAGTTTTTATTTGGAATAAGAGATTTGACTTTGATATTAAGACTGGCTCTAAAATTTATTTTATCCCATAAACACTATTGAAGACCATTTAGCACGTAATTCATTATGAATTTTAACATTTTAGAACTTTGAAGTTTTGCTGTAGTCAATTGAAATGGATGAAAATATTCCATGGTTCAGAAAACTTAACTGACATTAGTTCTGTCAATCATATAATCACGAAATTGTGTTACATCTTCCAAAACCAAATGACTTTCGACTTTCCATTATGATTTTCCCAATTCCATTAAGGATTCCATGAACATTCTTGATAAGGTTAGTCTGGGTTTCGATTTATATATTTTCCAGAATTATACAACGAATGTAAAAAAGCAATACAAATTGAAACATGCTGTGAAGAATAAAGCAAATTTTTTGCCAATCAGCTCATTCATCAATAAATCTTGGCTTACATTGATTTTTCATACTCGCCCTAATATAATGTCATAATTGATCTTATTATGTACATTTATGTCTGAGCAGATACCTAATAAGTGAAAATAATGCCCATATATTATATTCCTCCTCAGATAGATGTAATTAATTTAGTAAACCTATATTTTCCAATAACAGCAAGTTGGTTCTTAAATCATCACCACACTAACGAGTTAACGAGTAACATGAATTATGACGCAAGTTTCATTTATTTGTGGCAAAAATAAAAAGTGCTTTAAACAACAATAAAACTCCAAAGTCAAATGGACGTTTTTAAAATGTATTTCACTTGATTCGCCAGTAATTAAATATGTACACATTTTTTTCCAATTCTATTAATGAATAATATTTGAAGGAGATTATTTGCCGAAGCCTTTCCCCCAACCTACAATTAAAATACAATTTATTCGTTGTAGATTATTTGCCTTTCCCCCAACCTACAAATAAAAGGCAATAATACGTATAATTTAAAAATAAATTTAAACAAATAAATAAAATATAATCATTATAAATTACTGCTAATTAATTACCATGATGGTGATGGTCAACGACGTGATGGGTTTTCTTATGGTCTTCAGTGTGCTTATGTTCATGCTGAAAAAGGTCATTAAAAATTAGAATCATAAGTTATTGAATTTGGTTAGATTCTTAGAATAAATAAATAAGCATACCTTATGATCCGAGTGCTCCTCGTGCTCACTGCAAATTAAAAATTATTAGGTATATGAAGTAGGTAAGACAAAATGTAATACAAATACCTGATTTTACCGATAACAATTAATTTATAAACCAAAATGTAATAATGAGCTTACTGTTCATCAGATTCGGAATGATGATGCTTTTTATGGTGATGTTTGTGAAGATAATGCTCATGAATTTTGCTCGTGTGGTGATGGTGCTTGTGTAAATTATGACTGAAAAACAGTAATATAGGACAAATATTAAATACCGACGGAGTTGCAAATAATTACTATTCCACAAAACAGCTTGAAATTCATAATGATGCATTACATGTGAGTTTTATGTTTATGAATATTTTTCAGGTGGGTATTGTAAATGTCGGTCAAATGATGATGGTGATGGTCCTTGTGAATCTTCTTTTTCTTTGAGGAGTAGTGATGAATTTTGTGCTTGTGTTTGGCACTGAAATTTGAAAATGGATTTTAATAGATTACGTAATCAATAGCATATTTTCAATTGAGTATTGTAAATTAATAGAAGTAAATAGCTTAGAAAATAAAAACTATTAAATAATAATAAATAAATAAATCATAAAACTGACCTCAACTTTAATGTTAAAATAAAATAATTGTAAATGTCATTTTCTGAGAATATTTTTAATGTTTATTTAGAAATATTTTGATAAAAAGTTTCTAAAAATATGAAATTGATCTTAAAATAGAATAATATTTAGTCAAAATGTCATGTTTCATGAACTTACTGGTGATGATGCTTTGTTTCATGTTTGTGGTGATGTTTTGTTTCGTGTTTGTGATGATGCTTCTCAGTGACTTCGTCGGGGTGATGTTTTTCTTTATGATGGTGATGCTCTTCATGATGGTGATGGCCCCAGCCATGGTCGGCATGTTCCTTCCACCCATGATGTGGATGATGCTCCTGGTGATGATCACTTTCTTCATACTCACCTTCCTGGTGTTCCATGTGGTCGTGGTGGTCGTAGTCATGATCCTCAGGAGGACCCATTCCCCATCCGTGGATAAGACATCTCTGAGGAAAATTATTTCAGATTATTTCTGCTTGGCACATGGTTATTTTATTTTAATGTACACGAATGAAAACTTTGTAGATATATTTGACAGACCAAAATAGGTTGACTCACCACAGCACCAGTGAAATGAAATAAGAGCAACACCAAAACTGTAAATTTATGGATTTTGTACATTTTAATTAAATTCACATGTGTCTACAATAATGCAGAAATAATTGCTTTTTTCCTTTTACTTTGCATCCTCGAGCAGAGAATAATGACTGAGGACTGAAATGCAACTTTATTCTTATTTATAACCAAACTACGGATATAGTTTAAATAATTGGGACAACTAATTCATTTTTCCGTGAAAATTATCCATTTCCTACTCTGATGAATGTAACTCGGCTAAAATGGTGAAGATAAAAGGACTATAAGTTATGTTAACGAAATAGATTTGAATTCGGCAGTCCTTATTACAATTAGCATTAACAATTGTATAAGAAAAGTGAAGTCCGTTGTATCAAGTACAACCAATTGGCGATTTTGTGTCTTGCTCTCGCTATCTTATCAAAAATAACGCTAGCTTGTTGAAGCTGTTTCACCTTTCATAAAGAAAAATTTCATTAACCGTAACAGAATCTTATCAACATACATACACCTTACTAACCTTACCAGACCAGGTAGATTCATATTAAAATGTAATCGTGATCGTGATGTTAAAAGTCTGATGATATGTGACTTCACTGCGACATTTAAAAATAAGCTTGTGCATGTGGAGCGTGTAAATCTGAATTAAATAGCGGTAACAGATTTTTTAATAGCGATAAATGACTTATAATCTCAATAATTGGTTGTGATTTGGTTGAATTGTATTTGATGTGTCTAAATGATTAGAAATATTATGCTGAGTAATTTAGCAAGTAAGAATTGAGATTGACTTGATTGCGATGCGATACAGATTCAAATGATACTTCGTACTTCACTTCACATTCAGTGATGTAGTAAGAGTAATAATGAAGCATTTAAAATTTAAACAGGCAATACGCTTAGCTATAGGTATTATGGGATTGCGGTTTAATCAACTTTATTGACCAATCACCATTATCCGTTCATTCAGTTCCTTATTATTTTATGAAATTAATCATTTTAACAAAAAATATCGTTCATCTAATGCGATACAATTATTATGGTTAAGATATTGAAGCAATTGTGAGTACACCTACAATAATTTATTGTTTTACTGTGAAATTCCAGAGGAGAAAGTATGATTTGATTAAAAAACATTTAAATATATTGAAACTGAAGTAGGCTTATAAGCTATTGCTCTTAGTGAGTGAACGGGAAATACATTTTCTTACAATTTTCATGTAGTTTAGGATAAGATATTTTATTGACCTAAATGAGGGTGATATCTCTGCCAGTATTTATGATGCTTTATAGTAAATGCTTGTACGCAATTGCAAGTTTTAAACCAATTTAATTTTAATGTCGTTAAACATTGCATTTACTACGTATCTGGCCAATCTGGCAATGACAGTTCACATAATAGTCATTGTCTACGTATAATACATATTACGTAATTATACAAAGTCAAAATCAAGTTTGATTATGAGATGGGGCTGTACATTGTTACTGCTAAAGACATTTCAAAAAAATAAAAAACTTGTGCAGCAACCCAACGTGGTATTCGTGCACAGCTTATGAAACAAATAGAATTACTATAATATTATGTAATTAATAATTGTAGGATTTGAGAAACCCTTTCTAGAGTCCTATTTTGATAAGGATGCAATGCAATTCCTCAGCACACACTTGTTTGTCTGATAAGTTTCAAATAGATTGCAGTTACAGTTGCAGTTTATACACCAAATCAAGTGAATCACAATATTATTGTCAAGCAAACATAAGCCGATGCTTTTTTCCAGCAACAGACATAGCATTCGAATTGGAACTCAGTAAAATTATGACTGTAACCTATTTTGTTGCAAAATTTTTCCTCTTCCTAATGGTTGTCACTTCAATTCTGTAGCATCCTCGGTTTAGGAACTAGAAAGCAATAACATTGTTACATACTATAATATAATATGGCGACGGCAGTCTGACGACGATTCAGCTAGTACTAGGGCTAGGAGTAACACAATTATTGTGGCACTGATTGCCAACATATAATATTGTCTTCAATTTTAACTTGTTTGGAAAACGGAGGCATAATTATTAACTTACGGTTTGTATTCAAAGCACTTTGGTTTGCATGATAATTAAGTGTGGAGTGGAACTTTATTGACCGTGAAAAATGACCACTTATAAACTCCTTCAAACCATTCTTTCGAATGTTAACATTATTTCTCATGGAAGAGACGATTTTGGTTTAGTTTCCATCAACAATTTATATAATT
>JABASH010002315.1:0-20747 GCA_019776445.1 Tomocerus maximus
TAGTTAATCTAAATTTTGAGACTAATTACGTCTAGATTGAATGACAATTAGGTGAGTTATAGCTGCCAAGACGGAGTGGGAAAACACATGCAAATGCAACCACTACAGTTGGACCTTAAAATGCCCTTCCTACCATTAAAATGCACAAAAATTTATGATGATCTAAGGTCATATGATGATTAGAGACTTGATTTGATTTGTCGGATGACTGGTGTCTAATAACTTGGCTTGGGGTGCTCAGATGTATCTGGATACATCTGAGCACCTGCTCTATAAGGTGCTCCAGGGGTGCTCAAATGTATCCGTATACATTTGACCATCTTCAGATGCTAAAATGTATCCCAGATGTCAATTTCCTGCAAGTTCGCAAATATTTAGCTTTATTATCTATTACAAATATATACCCAAAGTCACAGGGTTACAGACATATTTTTCTTACCAGTACCTATATCAAAGTATGAGCAAACAGCGGATTACACCTCACCTATTACTATTACATATACCATATAAAAGGAAAGTAATCCCAAAGTACCTCTATAGGCAGTGTTTCATTTTAGCCGGCGTTTTTACATTTTAGCCAGCCAGCAGGCCATTAGCAGGCTAAAGTGGTAGTAGCTAACTGATTCTAGCCAGGTTAAAAACTATTTTAGCCACTACCATTTTAGCCACTAGCCGGTGGCTAGTCATACACTATCTATAGGATATAAGAAGAATATTGGTATACGACGTAGTAAGGTACCAATGATTACAGTAAATATAATAGTATATATAGCCATTTTTGGTTACTTAAACAAAACAGTTAATAATTATTTGATTGAAATAAATGATTTTTATGTACCAACTTTAACATTGTATTTGAATTTTGAATTATAAATATCGAGAAAGTGACAGACGTAGCTATTTAGTGGTGTGCAGGTGTGTCGTTTGATAGCGTGTTATTTTCATCTTCATCGTAGACATTCTGTTCGATATAGGCCTCAATATGCCACACTCTAAGACCTGAAATTTATGAAACAAGATTTACTGTCATTTTAATTAATATTTTGTCAGTCTTACTAAACAAGGAACCTCATAGTACTCAAATAGGGAGAACCCTAAAATGCCAACACCTTTTTTTCAACACCAGAATTATATATGGTTAGGTTAGGTTAGGTTAGGTTAGGTTTGATTAGAGTAGGTTATAGTGTTGGCAAAAAGGTGTTGGCATTTTGGGGGTGAATCATATTTGTATGTCACCACTCACTCTTAGTCCATATAATATTATTCAATACACCTGTAAGTATGTACATAATAAAAAACTAGGTATGCTTATGGTTATTGTTGGTAAATGTTTTTCTGTAGAGTTACACATATTTGCACACACGAGACAACTCACGCATCCATTCCACTAATTCACATCAAAGACAACAGTTAAGAGCAAAAGGGCAGACAGAAATTCGATGCAATGAAGACGAACACGGATTAAATAAATCCAACGATAAAAAACACAGGTTGACCGATACAATTATATTAAATACTTAGAATGAGTCATAATGAATGGTGCATGGATGGAGAAACAAACGAGTGCAGTTCGGAATAAAGTGAAATAATATTATTAACTACGGGACAATCGTCAAAATGATTGGGTTTGAATTATAGATCCTGGATTAAAAAACGGACATATTATATTGTTGGATTACATTCGCTATAATAATTGTCAGTTCGTATTTTAAAAGTAACACACATTATATGGATTCAACATGTAGAGATAGATTGTGCAGGTGTAGTGTTTGTAGTAATTCATATTATAACCTCATTTGCAACTTTTTGTTACGCATTATCCTATTCCTGAAATGCACATGTCTGACTTTTTTTACAATTTTCCTCACTGCTATTACAGTTACTTAACCAATAATTAATGATAGAGACGCAAATGTATAAAAGAGGAATTATTTCATTTACAATAACGCTGTGCTTGTCTCCCAGCTATGTATCCATAAGGCCCTACAATTGTGCTACAGTTTCTTCTTGATGTTACTAATGATGAGATTGATTGACATTCCCATTAATTCATTTTAATTCGCTGAAACAAATACCTGTACGTACACCATTCCTCATCACCGCCATATCTTCTACAAAATAATTTCTACCTGCAACTGGCAATCAATTATCAACTACCACTTCATGCGTCCATTCAGCAGCCACTTAAAAGGATGTTCGCAATAAATGTTTTTGGATCCAAATACATTTAGAATATATACGGTTTAATAACATTCACCAACTATAATATATGTACATAATCGGCAGATATAATTCATCTGTTCTAGTTCTAAATTAATTACATGGTAGTTATTATAATACATGTAAGCACTTACTGTGAATACAGCACAGATTTTATTGTTCAAATCAGAACTGCTTCGCAACATTCATTGGAAATACTTAAAACACTAGAGGAACCAAATTATTTAGCTTTGAATTTTGAGAACCAGTACAATAAAGATACAATAAAATAGTTTTACTCAGTAGTTAACCTGAAAGGCCTACTCACACTAAGTATTTTACTCTTGTCGCACTTTGCATTTTCAAAAATTTCATTTCGCATTGTAATTACTATATTATGTCAAAAGTCATTCAGGTAGCGTTTTAGTATTCATATCCAAACTCATATAAACTTTACCATATTTCTTATATATCTACAAGAAAAAATATAAAAACTTGTTTTGGTATAACTTTTTTATTTATTAGGTACAATTATTTTCATGAAAATTGTCCCTGGAATGAACTTCCGCGCAAAATTTAGCCTTTACCTTCTGCAAAATGTAATTTCCTAATCAGAGTAGCATCGCATGACGGATAGTGGAGTTATCTCACCACAATAACACAACTATATTAATTTATCCCTACAAACATGAATACATATACATAATTTTTCGGTCTTACTCTAACTAGAAATGAAATTAGAACTGAGAAAAGGTTTCCAGTAGGTACGTGTTATATTTATTGGTAGCCTACAAATGTGAAGTTAATAAATTTTTTATTCACTTGCAGGCGTGTAGTACTTACATGAATTTATAAGTACTTATAGTACCTGTTCTCATAATTATATAAATATCAACGATAACAACAATAATACTATGGATTCATCTCAGTTTCATAATACATAATATATGTTGATGTTGTTAGCTGACGTTGTTAATTGGTTTACATGACACACATAGCAGTAGTGGCTTTATTAACTTCAAGGAACAAAAAAGCAATTGCTTTTTATAAAAAAGAACAACCTTTTGCTTTTTTTCTATCAAAGTGTAGTAGGCAATCTAAAGCTAGTTGACAAATCAATCAAATTTTAAATACATGGAGTATGAAATAGTGTTTAACACCAATAATACACTAATCTAGGAACACAAGTCTACGATATGCCACATTTTATTTATTTTTCATTGCAATTTTTACGAATTTAAAAAAGGAAAAAGCTTTACTTTTTTAAAATTCGTTTGGTTTACATTTTTTTATAAAACAACAAAAGTTGCTTTTTTGTTCCTTGGTTAAACTCCACTCCCAACTCACACCACAATCTATTGACGGCATATTGGAATTGAAATCTCTGCCAGATATTTCTGCATAACACAGTTTAGAGATCATGCAACACTATGAAAAGATTTTTACTAGGATTCTCTACTTTATTTACATATATATTTTAGGAGAGTCGGCAGACTCAATTAAATATGAACTCATGACGAGTGAAACTATTTTATCCACTTAAATACACAATACAGTGGGATCTTAATGTCTGTACATGGTTGATATATTCATAGAGAGAAAAAAATGTCAAGTAGCCTTTAAACAATCTAAATTGAGACAATTAAGGCAAAGGCTACTATAAGGCAAGGTAATTGATTATTGGCAACATCAACAATTTAGGCTATAACATGTTTATGAGTAATCTATAAGTACCTAGCTTTAATGACTCGTATGCGATATAAGTTTAGTCTAAATAGACTACAGACAGCTTCACCTGCATTATTTTTGGAAAAGTTTCATCATTATGACATGATAGCGTTAATTAACGTTATAACAATGACGAGTACGTATTTACAGAGTTTGCATAATCTGCAATTCAACATTTAGAGCACAACGATTAGTACATAACACGTAGTTAAACTAGCTACAAGTATAATTGTATAGGTAATCATAATAATAAGTATGAATTATTGCTTCACAACTGCATATGTTTCTCGTAGCATCATCTTCATTGCCTATTGCAGTGTCCAGTCCTTCTGTCTAATGTTTTTGTATGTTTTTATTTAGCAAAGGTACGTTATAATTATAATAGTAATAATAGGTAGTATGTGTCAAGGTAACTTTACGGCAGTATTGTTTAAGTTAAACCTCTGATATCCAACTTTTGTTTTGTATCTATCATTATACACTTCCTGAAAGTATCGTTAGTGCCTGCTGCGTCTACTTTTTATTTACATTATAATGTTCCGTCCTGTTTCAGTTATTATGTTACGTCGACGTTTTTGTAAATTGATGAAGATCGATTTCACTTAATTACTTGAATGTCGGTAGGTAATTGTTAGTAGTTTATCACATTGAAAGTTAGCATTCTACTGTCATATTCCAGTCAAATGAAATAAATTCAACAGTCAGTCACTAAAGTCGCGTGTCTCTGTTGGTAATACTAAATAACTTATTTAGTCTGTCTATTCTACAATTTCTTCACACACCTATTACAATTTTCATTCCACGATTTCTGCAGTTTTGTGGGTCATGCAAGCAACTTCAGAGACTCCTCTTCATTGTAGCTGCACAGAGGCTCTCATTTTAATCCTCATTTACAATAAATACAATCTTTTCAGAATTAGTAAGAAAAATGAATAAAATTTCTCGCTTTCTAAAATCGTGTTAGGTTAGGGCGAAACGTCATAAATAGTACATACATGGCACGTGTATTGTAAGTAGTTGTAAAACGCCTCGGATTCCCTTAATTATAAATTTAAATAATGGGAGTAGCACTCGGGTCATTTCTCAACGTGAACGTCTATTAAAGTTTATCTCCGTGTAACAGAGTCGTAGTACATAGTAGCAAGTCGTAGCGAAAGCGCGCCCCAAAAAGACTATACTTATATGTCCATATAATAATGTAAGGCAGTCTCGACTGTTACGCATGTAGGAGATTGTGGGGAATTTTGAGTTCGACCAACAAGTCTCATGTTTATAGAGAAAGATAGTCGGAGAAAGTAGAGCAGCCTAATTGGCAAGTATAAGTAAAGCTGGCTTTCTCTGAGCAGGTCTTGTGCTGCAAGTTGCAACAGTTCAGTCCCTTGTTGCTTACTTACTTCGGATTTGGGAAGTAGACGGGCTTTTCCTAGTTGAATTCCCGAACACGACATCGACCTGTCTGTGTTCCGAGCCAAAAGACTCTTATACTGTTTCCGATGTGCCTGATCTGACACTTTGGACAACAAGTTCGTTATTGTTATTTTGCATGTACTACTACATACCACTATGTCTGGGTTCATTCCACATACAAGTAGTGGCCATATAATAGGTAACTCAACTCATTTCAACTTCTCCCGTTTCACAACTAATCTCTGCTACTTTCACTTGGCTCAAATGCTAAATACAAGCCAGCCAACAATACACATGGCCGCATAATACATTTATACCCCTAAACACACTAAATATATCATGCTAAGGTAAGTCTAAATATAAATGGGCTACATATCTATACTATCTATATAGTATAGGGAAAATGAATGTGATAGTCTCATGTATAATTTCTGATTGTTAAGCTAAAGACTAGGCAGAGCCTGGTATTTGTCTCCGCTATAATTAAGAATTCTCTTTTATAGCGAGTGAGATGAGTTTATAATTATACTTTGCAATTAGTATAATACAACCGCTGGTCTCGTACTCATCTCCTGTTCAGCTTTCTGCCGTCCCCCGAATTTCTGTCTCTCTACCTCGTATCACACAACAGCAAATGGCAGAGCATTACCTCACGTCACAACCAATCTTAGCAAAATGCTACAGAAAAACAAGATCTACACGTGGATTTATCTCCGCGTCCATTGCCACAGGATAATTTTCTCGCCGGTTCTCTACTTCAGTCTATATAGTCTGCCCTCACACCAACTACGGGTCTTTATTGACATTTTCTTGCCCCAACTACCCGGTAATTTATTAATGTATGCATGAAATGTCGCCAGTTGAGTCCGCACAGCTCAAAGACGACTCAAACAATAGTAGACAGGAATTTTATCCGACATAGACAAAATTGTACATTCTTGGCTTCACTGCAGTAATTACTACATCAGAGAAAGGTGCAGATGAATGAAAGCTATACGAATGTTAATCCATTGCTCCACGAGATAGCTTCACCACATTATGCATACACATATATTTGTGCACAATGTAAGTAATTCAACATAAATGTGTATAATCATACAAACTTTATATTAAAACTCATGTCTACTCACTTATAGTCTTTCTCTACAACTGGAGCAAAGAATTACATGATGAGAAATACCTACTCAGAGACTGATTAAGAGAGAAGGGAATGATTACAAAGACGCCTTAGCATTTACAGAAAGATATTTCACCTAAAAGTGGTAAATTCCTTTCTGACAGAGAATTCCATTCAATGTAAACCCCAAAAATTATTTTTAATCCCTCTCAACCTCGTTCTGAATGTCTGTGCACTCTAAATAATATAAGGTATACTTTATACAGACTCCACTAGTTAGTATTTCATAGACGACCCTTAGGAATAAATCCATTCATTATGTTTATTACTTCAATCAAAAGTAATGCATACTCTCCATGAAGTGATTTACCTCCTATGTGAGTTTCAGAAACTACCAAGTTTTTGCAAACATTTAAAGTAGTGCTAAACTCTCAGCACTTTTTCTACGTCAGAAATTACTATTTTCTTAGTTATATTCTACAATCTCCATAGTCTTCTTACCGTTCTATTGTGAAATTCTTAAGTTTAGGTCTATTCTGTTATTTCCCGCTCCACTGAATTCATAAGCCAGAAAGAAGAATCGGAAATGTGCTAATCCAAAAAATCAAGTTGCCTACTTAATTTCCTCTAGTGGTTTATAAGATCCTGACTAAATTTTCTGAGTTTTGATTGGATGTTGTTTAGTAACTGCTTCGCTTCACACAACTCAATTCTGGTATTTGTAACTAAACATTCAAATTACGTGTCTCTTATTCATTCATCTCGGAGTTATTTCACGTAAACAACTCATGTATTTAGCTTTTAATATGATTACTTCCTACATACTAACTAACTTACTTTTAAGTTCATTATCTCCAATAAGCTTTCATCTCACATCTGAAGTCAATCGATAGTACTTACAAACGCCATCTTCCATACAAGAACGCCTCTGGTATTTCGTTTTGCTGTTGAACCTATGCATTCTGCCCATTAATTGAAATGTTTTAATATTACAATAATACAAACACATTTATATTTAGAATCCTATATACCTACACGGAAAGAACCCTGGGCAAATTAAAAACACGCCGTCAATATACTTGACAATAATACTTATCTGTATTGATTCTCCATTTCTTTAGAGTACTTATACCTATATTGCCAACATGGAAAATATTAAAAGGGATAGCTAGAGGTACAATGCTTGCAAATCGAATTCTAGCGTTTTGAGTGTATACAGATACACCTGCACAATACTATTAGATAGGTATATATTTAGTTATTAAGTTAGAAAAAGGGCCAGATGTGTGAGAGTGGTTGGTAACCCAATGAGACGCATCTGCACATACAAAGATATTTTAAAGTAATAGGATGTTCATGTTGTGTTTAGTGTTTGTTACTTACGTATGTACACATTAGTAGATAAAATGACAGACACGGAAATAGAGCAGCTATTGCCATTGGCACGGGTGTAACTTGAATTTAGATGAGTTGGAAGGAGTGGGTCGAGGATTTGCATAGCAGAGCGAAATTGTGTATGGAATCTCATTGAACGGTTTTCCTTTAGCTGAGTCAGGCTGCAATTTGTCTTCATATGGCTCACACATTCCTTTGTACATGTTACCTGTCTGTATTCCCTGCAGAAAGCACTCGAGGTACATTGAAAAGGAGATAGTGTGTAATGTAGGATATTTGAACAAACATGCAACAAGAATAGCAAATTCTGGTAGGACTAGGATGGATCTATTAGGGTGTTCTTGTTCGGCTCAAGTGAAGATGTGTGAGTTGTACACACACTAACGAATAACATGTCTTTGAATTTCATCCACATTGGCAGATTTTGTTCCATTTGTTAGATAGTTAGCTATCATAATGTATCATCACTGATGCAGAATCTCTCTAGAAGTGTCTAAGGAGATATAATTCCGCACGGCAGTGAATATCCATATAAATAGAATAACATGACAGGGAAGGGAGGACGGACACACAAGAGCTTTCATCCTGAGCCGGCATAAATCACGAATAGTGACTTTGATCTCTCGCCGAATATTTTTATCTGTCGGTTCTCTGCACTGAACTAATATTTTCTCCATTAATCGTAAGTATGACGGAAAGGAAATGGAATGCTTTTCGAAATTCTCAACAGGAGACTACTGTGTAGGTATAGGGAACGTTCGGCTAAGTGGGCTAGCATTGTATTCTGTGTGTGTACAACTCTCTGACACAGTCGAGGAGCGAGCAGTGCAAAAAATATGAAAGGACTTGAGCTTTGCTTCAACAATATTTAAATTCGATTTCTGTCGAGCTTCTTTGCTTCTCTGTGTGGAATGTTATGCTTCTCTGTATAGAATATTATGCTTCTCTGTATAGGATATTGCGTCGGTTCGGAGTTCGTCTTCGTGTGTTCTGTATAATAATGTAGATATTCACGCCGAGAAATGCCAAAACAATTTTTTCAGAACTCGATGGGTTTTTGAAGCGTTTTCCATTACACAGTCAACTGTAGTGAATGTAATGTTCAATATGTATGATATTACATCCATCCGAGGAAAGTGTTGTTGTGTCTGGCTGGGTAGGCGAGGTAGTTGTGTATTTTATTGTGTTATGCAATGCTATCCCTACATTGTTGATTGGAATGATTTATAGTTAGATTTATGTCGGCTTCTCGGGTTGCTTTCCTTGTAATACCCACACACACATATTTATTATGAATAGGTAGGTACACTATGAAAAGTCTCTACACGCTAGTAATACTAAGTACCTGGTATGTATAACATGTACTTACTTTGTAGATGGACTGGAATGTTAGTGTGATTGTGTTTTTCTACTCGTCATAAATTGTCAAGTATTGCGTCATATTACAATTGTTTATGGTATTTATTAGTATTACTTTATAATTAATATTACAGATATTGCGATAATGCATACATAAATAGCGTCATATTAAATTACGCTGAATCACGCTAAAATTGCTTCGCTTTGCATGGAATTCGTTATAATCCTCCGGTATGTAAACTTTTACACACAAGATTTCTGCTACATACATAAGTAGTCTAGTCCACCCACACTTGACTACAGATGCATAGTCAGCTACCCTATAGTTCTACGTAATTCTGCAGTACATGGTACATACACACTATCTATATTTTACTAGTAATTGAATCTGAATCACTTTCTCATAAAGTGTTGGCTTGGCATTAGTAATTAATGCTAACAATTGTCCCATTTCACTCCCTGTGAGCACTGGCACTAACTTCTATTTATGTACACTCCAAGTAAGTGTTTTCTCTACTAGTCTAGAACGTGTCTCGGAAATTGGCTCATACATAGGTCGCGAAATAATACGATACATGTCACGTTATTCTACTACCTAACAGTAATTATAACATTCGTACTATTTCATATACGTAATAAGTCTTAAGGTATCCCGCTATCAAGTCGATGTAATTTTTGTTATATTATGTAATGGATTGGTTTGATTGCTTACTATACGCCATTGTTTGTATTTTTGCACTTCGAAATGCATGCGAGTCTGTTGGATTTGGTTATGCAAGGTTTTGCTTTCTCTCTCTCCGTAACTACACTAAGTACGTACATTTAATGTAAGTATGGAACTTGGAATCTTGTACATTTTAATCAATAAATCTTTTAGTAGCAATTACAAAATCAATTCCTCCTGAAAGGTATAGATGCATAATACTCCCACAAGGTCTCTTTCATGCTAATGTCTCTATTTGCCTACTTGCACAAATAGCATCTAAATACAATAATGTCAAATCTGTTCCTACATAACGGTCTATTAAATGCAGCCTAAAATTAAAGCCCTGATCAATGTAATTAACAATATGTATTTAAATAGGTACTTGATGATGGTAAACTATTAGGAGACGACCTATTTATCTAAAGACATCATAAATAGTAGCTAAAGCTAAACTAAATCTTTTTGATTGTTGCCACTGATTATGCATGTTTAGTATTTTTGTAACAATTTATACTAATTAAGAACAATATTAGCTATTTATATTTGAATGTATTGCACATTATGACGAGGGTATGAATGAATACATTAAGAATTTGAATCACTTCGTTCCGTTCCCAATTAGCATCCGTTTGGTTACGTGTAGCACTACACCCAACGTACAGTACATTTATATTTTATAATATCGGAATAGGTAATTTGTCATATTCACTAATGGCTATTGTATATTTAGATAATTTAGCAAAGGTAAAGGCTTTTATGTAGTTTATAATATGTATGTATATACGTATTTATGTAATGTATTGATGTACGAATGTTTTAGGTATGTTAATAATAATTATAGATGTATTTGGAACCATTACTGCTCTCAGTGTAGTTTGTCGCATTATTTTTAGAACGTAGACTAGTAATCGATTTATATCAGCTTATCTGTACTGGTAGTATTTATTTTATCTTGAATTGAATCAAGTCTACACGTAATGAAGCAGATTTTAAGCCAAGCGACCCTTGCTCTTTCCATTGATTTGTTACATAGAAATATGTATGTATGTATGAATAGTGTATAGTCTTATCTTTAGTCTTCCTTGGGTGCCAGCTGAATTGATTTTATAAGATTTCACTCTTTATTCTACTATAGTTCGTTTGTTTCTGATCTGATCCAATGACTCACTTTGATTTATATTATAGCATTAGGTAATAAATTACTTTGTTTTCTGTATTAGTAAAACCTATTCTCCTGTACACCTACTAACTGCTTCACTGTTGCATTGGCAAGTTTTATTATAGTTGATTGCTGTCGTATTTGTTTTCATTGGCAAACCATATTTTGTCCATTGCTCTTGGCAAAAGTATCTTTTGGTATATTATTAGTATAATTTTCTAGTATGTAATTTCAACACCTACGCTATTTTACTCTGTAGGTAAATACGACTCGATTGATTTAATATTTCAGGGTAAATGCTATTTAAATTCTCTTTTGGATTGTTTTGCTGCTTTCACCTATAAAACAAAACTACTTTGTGGTTCTGTGTGTACCAGTTTGGTTTCTCTGTTGTGTACACTCACATTTATGCAAAAAATGTTCTAAATGAAAGTTCAATTTTGGACACTGTGCGATCCACAGGGTTTGTGTATAGATCCTTGAGGATTACAAAAGAACTCAAGTTGCATAAATGCGATAGACACAACATACTAGATTAAATATCTGTACAAGTTATGAACATTGTCTTTGGGTCATTTGGATAATTGTGTTAGTATTTATATATGTCTGTATAGTATGTATGTCTGTATGCTTCAATTTGTGAATTTATTTACTATATTTATCTGTAGTGGATAGTAGTAGTGGCATAACAATAATAGTCTGTTACAGTTAGGTAGGTATGCATTATGTATGTACTGTTGGTTTGATTGATTGAATGACTGAATTCGAATGCAAGTACTTTTGACTTTAAAATCCCATGTAACTCGCAACCATTGTGACCAAAATAACACAGAGAATAAGCAGACACACCATGATCATGATCTTCTTCTGCAATAGACAAACAAAAACACATCTGGTTAGAACTCAACAGATTGCAATTCTTATACTCATATATATTTCTTACTTATATCTTACACTAAAAGCAACAGTCGAAGCAAGCTTTCACATTCGCATTACACATTCATCTATTTTGTCATGAATTATAGAGAGAAAAGAAGAAAGTAGAGAAAGCAAAAGGCGCACACTATGACTCTCCCCTCACTTCACTTCACATGAGAAGCTTTGGGAAAATGCCAAGAACACAATTCAAAGACTCATAAAATATGTTCACCATTTTTGTCTTAACTCTCTGACTTCGTGCACATTCCCCATATACATATATCTGCACTCCACAAACAAGTAGCTATTCTGTCTATCAACATATATATACATATCCACACTTAGCACATTCAAATACCAAAGCGAAAGCAGTGAAAGCATTTATTACCTTGCTGCTAACGTTACGCTGATCTAAAAATAAGTCAACTGACAGTCAAACTATCTACAGCTCACCAGACTAAAGTCAAAAGATCATCGACTCCTTATCCCATCAATATAAAACAGAAAAGGGGGAAAATAAAAAAAATAAACATGCAGCTATACTAGGTTGATAAAATAAATTACACAGATTTAAAAGTTGGAAAGTTCTATTGATATATTTACATATATATACATTTCCTTATGTTTTATGAACTCATCTCTTGGTACGAAAATGATAAAAAATGACGTGTGATGATTTATTGGATATATTAGGTATTGTGGTGCGCAGAATTCGTCAGTAAATTTTAAATCATACCCACGCTTAAATATCACTACTTTACTAAGCATTTGATCATCTGTAATCTGTACTGTCGTTTCTACATGTTACTTACTCACCATTGTATTTTATTTTAGAGAAATTAACGAAAGAGGATTGTAAAGAAACTTTAGAATATCAATTCACAGAAAAATTAGTTAGAGACACGCATTTATATCACTAGACTATGTGTTTGCAGATTGTAGACAGGTAACGAGAGGTTATAAGGTTATTTTTCTGTATCAGTAGAATAAAATGTTTCACTAGGATATTGGTGAGAAAACGAGTAAAACAGGATGTTTAGGTGTCATTAAGATGTACACTGCATTGTTAATGATAGGAGTGGACGGAGTTAGAGGGTATCGGTGGGGAGGTACTTTAAGGATAATGGGAAGTCAAAGTGCCATGCAGATTCAGCCAAGCAAAGGAAACTCAGGTGGAAAGACACGGTTTCCGTGAAAGTCTCTCTTCCTGATTTCTCTGTCTCTAAATCTGTCGCTTTGAAACTTTTTATCTCCACTATATATATACCTACATTACACTTACACTATCCTTATATAAAATCCATGAAAACTCTGTCTATCTATCCATGCAAAAACTTGACCTCCTGTGTAGTACGCAGACCCATGTCCCATTTGATTTTCACGGAATACATTTAAAATTGAATGGACCTAGGCCAATTTCGCTCAGCAAAACCCGGTAATCCTTTAATTTTTTGAAATTTCTAAAATTTCTGTTTTTAAAGCGCCCTATTACTGTCCCGTCTGTAGAACGAGTAACTTTACTATTATACTTAAGTCTGGTCTGGTTGATGTATTAAGAAATAGTAAAAGGCTATTCTAATATTTTCCCTAATATTAATGTAGTAACGGCCACTCGTAGTAACGGCCACTCGTTTTAATTAACTAACAGTTTACGCATTTTTTCTTACTCAACTCTCTTTACCCACATTTTTGATTTTGCGATGATTTGCTAAAAGTAAATATATCAATTAGCAACAACTGGTAATCCACCACAGAGCGACAAAAAACAGAACCCTTTTGATAAATGGACCAAAATATATCAGTAGCGTTCGCACCTTATTCAAATTTCGCTTTCTGTTTTTCTTACGTCAAATATAAATAATTCTTGTACTTACTATGCCTCTTTGACAAATTGATCTATTTATTCCTCACACTCACAAATGTATTTGCACAATGCACAAAATCGTATTAAAATAAAGGACCACTTCGTACATAGATTTCGGTATATTGTATGTGGGTATTACACTGATGTCTTTGACATAAATTTCTGTAGATTTGCATGTATAGAATGGGACTGAACAGCTTCCAAATGCGTAACGATAAAATTCAAAACAGGGGTTTGGCACTAATGGAGGCTCTGACGTGATAGAATGATTTTGGATAGTTGATGATAATCATAGGAATTATGTTAGCATGACATCTACACCAGAATGCTTTTGGACTCTGGAGATTGAGGCAAGAACGTCTCAAATGGCTACATATTTGCATAAGAAGTCTTTCTAGCTGAATTACAGGAAAACTAATACCCCATAAATCCATTGCTCCTTTTCACTCTCCATAATTCTTACATTTAAGTCACGACTAAAATGGTCTTCATCAAAATACAGACAACTATTCGTGCTTTTGCGAAAGAAAATCTAGCTTACATTTAAATTTTTATTAGATATATCTAGTTCACTCCGGTATTCAACTAAAAGCAAATGTTTAATCCCAAAATGTCTATAGGAGGTGTAGATGGGTGTTCTTTGCTACAGCTTAAACAGAATTGCTACGTAGATCAACATTTATAATTGTATACTTAATTGCACCAAACGAATTCACTGATATATTCATTACCCTCATAAGAACTCTAATATAAACGCCTAAATACACCAAAATCAACTCTTCTACTCTACTTACTGTCACACATTTCATTTCTTTCTATTAAGAGACCTTTATAGGGGTCTTTTGAGATCTGGTGATAATGCTTGCTATAAATACATTCGGGGTTCAGACTTATCTTTTCCTTGAGTTGGATTCTCCAACTTTTCTGTTTAGAATAGTTAACTTTCTATTCTATAAAAAGTAAATGCAAGACTCCAATTAACGTAATATTAATAATAAATAAGGATTCCAAGATTTTGAACCGATTAAGAATCAATTTCAGTCAGAGAGCTAAATACAACGAATTCTTGTAGCTTTTAAGGAGTGATTGTGATGGGCACTGTGAGAGTACTCAAATGAAAACATTAGAATCCTTCAAGATTAAAAAAATTCTCACCAATTGCTATTAAAATTTCCTCTAAAGTCAGATTTTATGAGCTGAGGCTCGAAGTTAATTGTTTCAAGTTTGTCGACAAGCTCACAATTTTCCCGCTGCACAATTAAAACACCCTTACAATTCCCAACCATCCCTTAAATCGGGAGTTTTCTAAGGAAATGTGAAAATTGCAGGTGTAATGCATCGCTTAAATTGGGAAACATAATAGAAACCAAAGTTGAGTGGACATTTTAAAAATATTCCTTCAACAATTTTTCTTTAGAGTGCATTATTTATGAATGAATGCAGATGCTTTTAAAGTGACATTGCTAGCAGCCAAAGCATAAATAATATGTACCTAGTGCATTAGGTTGCATGAAGTATCATATTGAGAGAAATAGTTGCAGTGTAAGAAATTAAATAAATACAGTGAAAATGAGTAGCTACGTGCAGAATAAAAATGCCTTCACTTATCTCAAGTACACTATGAATAAGCACTAAAAAGTCTACGGCCCGTGTGTTTAATCACAAAAGAAAAGACATTCAACAGCCGGCGTTATAGGCATTACTCCGTACTGTATCATAGGAATTTCTTGCACCAAGGAAGATATACTAAAAGTTCAAAGGTAAAACCTGAAGACTTTAGTTATCATCTTCCTTATCTTTGAGTTTACGATGGAGACATGTATCTAGGCTGTCTGAGTGTAAAGAATACCGACGAAAAGGAGTCTATTATTAGCTGTGAAAGCATTAAAAGAGAAAGAAAAGGGTTTCCAATGATTCCGATTCAAGTGACAGCCGTTGCCGTCCTTAAATTGTCTGTTAGAGGATTACTTGAGAACAAAGTTAATGTGAGAAAGAAGGCAGTAACAGTTACACTAACTTTTCCTTTGAAATTCGTTTTTATACACTTACATTGAAAATATAAGTGTCGGTAATTTCTCTATCACCTTTAATCTCGTTGTAGTAAGTGGATTTTGTCCCTCCCGTCCTGGCTCACAAAAGAATTCCACCAAATTCAGTAAATAAAGACGGAGATTCGCCATCCTCGATGACCTTTAAATTGTCACTAGAAACCTTGGATGTCAGCACCTACGTATTTAGTGGGAGGCATGTGACCCCCTAATTCAGAGAAAAAGATAATCATTTTTTCCAAAAAGGCTAAAATCGTAAAACATTTTAGCGCTATTTCCGAATATGCATTATTTCGAACTAAATATATCCGAATCCATCAAAATTTCCTTCGTTTTCTCTGGAAACATCATGGTTTTGACAATATTAGTAGATGTGCCCCCTTGATCAAATTCCTAGATACGTTCCTGGATTTCAGTGTCACGTCAAAAAACGAGCACCCTGACAATCTCTTTTTTGCCAAATCAACTGTATTTTCCATTACTAGGATAAAATCGAACTTTGTCATCAGCTAGAAAACGGTTAGCAGTTCCCATTTACAATGAAGAAACCAAGTTACCTAATCAAATACAAACCATCTTTTATCATTGGATTTTTCCTTCCAAAGTTTTATGGTACATTATGGAGATTCTTCTCCCATAAAATATAAACGCCTCTCAAATTGCCAATTGCCCATAGTAGTGATTTGTACCGGTAATGGAAACTTGCAAAGTAGTATTTTTCTTTTTCATAACATTACTTTAGAGTGCATGACATGTACCAATGGCGTAAATGTCAAACACTACAAAATATAATTTTATTCATACGAAAAATATCGCAATCATCAGATCAGCCGCAAAGTGAACTACCTACATAAATTTTGGTGACAGCACCATTTGTTCAAAAATGGATTTCGCCTGATTACTTATTTTTCTCGATATCTACACAAAACATTGCCGGTACATTTCTTACTGCGAATTTTTGTTTGCTAGTAGCTGTCGCCTCAGAACATCTTGCTTTCTCAGCAGGAAGTTTCATTTCATCCGATTGGATTTTCTTGAGTGAAAGTGGAACGTTTGTCCATTTATCGTGGTATCGGATCTGATATTACCTTTACACATATAGTCGCCAATGATGAATGGCCTAATGGTCAATACAGCAGTCATTTAGAAAGAAACTTATATCTTAAAAATACAGATATAGCATATTGTTCTATTTTTATATCCACTCTGTCTATACTGTCTACAAAAGCATATGGTCACTTTTTATACTAAGAGTTTAATACATAATATTAGGGTAGTAGTTGCGCTATTCTAGATAATAACGAATTATAAAACTCGGTGCTTTTGAGAAAGCAACGTTGACTAAGAACATCAAAATTGCCCATATATGTAGGAATAGGAAGACAGTAATGCTATTTAAGAAACTATAGGTAAATGCTCAGTAGACCGTAACAATTGACACGATTGAGTAACATACTCATTTTTCACGAAATAAATTTCAGGTAGATTTTATTTAACCTATATGAAACAGCTCTGAAATTAGAAAGTACATTTAAGATACTAAGATGCAATGGAAACTGGTGTATCTGTATTTAAACTTTTTTTACGAGATCATTTATACTGCGAAAATTACTTCCCTTTTGTTAATTAATGCATAACTTCTAATAACTGCTGTTTTCGACTTACTTAGCCGTGTGTAGGCATATTATCCTATAGCATCGAAATTTTATATAATTATTGTCACATGGAACGTGTCTACAATGGTTTTTTTAAAAGTAGGCACTACATAGTATTGAGTTAAAGATTAAAATTCAAAAATAATTTAATGTCCTCTTGCACAGTATGCCAACAGTAATTATTGTGTAAATTGCTTGTAGGTTGTTATAAATACTGGGGGTATATGAAATTAATAGATCGTCTGCCATGTAACATCTAAGAAGAAGGTAAATAAGAATGTTCAAGATTATGTCACATTGACATTGACAGGATATCTGGCCATCAACATCCCCGATGTTCCCTTTAAATATGATAATGGGAAGTACGAGGACAGTTGACGCCATAATTTCCACATAACATTTGAGTTCTCGAGTGTATTTTGAAGGTAGTTGAGTAGACAAAAGAGGTTCATTAAATATTAAGAATTTTTCTCTTTGTGTTACTCAAATTCGCTAGGAATGGCTTAGTCGTTTAGTTGAGCCATATGTCTAAGAGCAGTGGCGGAGCGTATAAAAATGCTGAATGTCAGGAGGGGGTTTGTCGGAAGTGCGTCTAAGTAATGTATTCTTGTAATAAAACGAGAGTTTGCAGGAAGAGTTTTAAAAATTTAGCGAACGTGATCATTGAGTATGATATTATGAAGAGAATTGCAGCGATAACAATTTCCACAATTTTTCTCCAGTGACACAGAGGAAATTGTTAGGATGAAGACGGGAAGACGTAGATGTGATGAAAGTGATTGGAGTGGGGGAAAGGCACAGAAATTGTATTAGAAACCGAAGACAGAGAATAAGAAAACCAGTTGATGAGGACAGGGCTAAGACATATTGCGAATGTTCCTAACGGGATTTTTCCATTTCGTTCCAGTCCATGACTCGGAAGGTCAAGGTGAACGACTGGAAAGAAACTGTGAGTACTAAGTACTACGTAGGTATATAGTCGACGAGTGGCAGAGAAGTTGACAGAGAGACCTGCCTGGGACGAAGATGGGCATAACAAAGCCAATCGTGGACATGGAGGTGTCTGGATATGCTGGATCCAGTTCCAGGCAGGATTGAGAATCCCGTTAGGTACTTGTGGAGGGAAATAAAGATAGATGGTTGGTGCATGTGAGTACATCTCTAGTAGCTCTGCAAGAAATATATATATATACTACAGTAAGAAATATACATATGATATATACATATAGAAAGAAGCATGATGGAGTCGAATGGTATTTTGGGCTTTGAGCAGACAAGTAAAGTCCCTAGCTAACTGATTCCTCGTATTAGTTTTCCAAGATTGTGGCATTAGCTTTCCAGTTGATCGTTCGTTACATTATAACTGCGGACTGGGAGCAGATATCAGATGCAGATGTATTTTTGTTACTAGTATGTACTAGTATGTAGTATACAGACAGAGCAAGTGTCTGGAGTGAGACGATATATTGTAAAACTGAGAAATCGTTTCTTGAGCTTCATGTGAGAACAAAGTTAACGGGACGGCGTGAAGCTGAGAATAGCATAGGAAAGTCAAATAGCTCTGAAGATTGAAAGTAGATTTGAGAAAAGACGCAACAGAAACGCAGGCGTGTCTGACCAACTCCCGAATTCCGAACGACCGACAACGAACCCAGCCCCAAACTCAAATTCCAATTCAATGGTAGTTCCCAAATCCTAAATGTATAACATCATAGGGAATTTGACATTTTTTGATTGGCTTTCCTTCATCATTCAACCGAATTCACGCTGATAAGCTATTTATTTCAGTCAAGACAGAAATCCGCGTCCAGGAAAGAGCGCACATTTTTCTTTGACTCTCTCCGACCACCCAGATACCTTGTTGCATCTTTAAATAAAACTTTCATTTACTTTCCCTCCAGCCGCCATGCACTCCTTCCAGGCATCCAAAATGTACTCTCATCGGCTCTTTTTCCAATGAAAGTCAGCGACTTGATAACATAAATCACTCCTCCATCTTTTTTGTTCCTCAGCCTATTAATACACACCAGCCACGACTATCTGTATCAGACTAATGCAGAATGTGGGCTACGTAAAGTAGGCATTGTATTTCTCTTGCGTGCCTCGCTGCCTAACAATAAAGCTTTTCTATCAATCCAGAAGATCATAGCAGTCGTTATAAATGATCAATCGTATAAGGCACGTCCTCGTTACACCCTGACTCATCTTACTAATGCAATATGGAAAACGATATCTACATCGAAATATTTCTCCCAACTCTATTGCATTCCTTCAAGAAATCCTTTGTGAATTAATATGCAAATGAGCCACCTACCTCTCTGTGCGTGACACTTTTATTTCTGAGGAATCCTAGAAATAGAAGCTGCTCAGAGACTTGGGAACTTTTACTTTACGTCATCAGAGATAATCCTTGAATCTCTGCCAATCACACACGGTAGAAAAATATTTTTTCCAAACTAGTCTACTTATTTTATACTTCAAATTTCCACGTGGAAAAAATATTTTAAGTCCATATGCATTTTTTTGTTAAAGCAGACAGTCTGGAGTTACACTGTAAAGCTCCTATTTTTTTCTGAGGACTTATCCTAAGAAGACTGTAATGAGGTTTTTGCAATCCCTTAGGTATTTTGTTTTGACAGACATACTACAGGAGTACCTACGTATGTGCCTAACATATGTTAGTTAATTCCGAATCAAAAGAAAGTCCAAGGTTGTTCCCCAGTGCAGATTTCTAAGCAGTAAAGTATGTAGGCGTGAAAGCATGAAAGAATCTCCCCGAGAAAAAATATCCCCAGCGAAAAAATATCCTATCGAGAAAGAATCTTCCGGGAAAGAATCTCCCCGTGAAATAATCTCCCGGGAAAGAATCTCCCCGTGAAATAATCTCCCGGAAAAGAATCTCCCCGTGAAAGAATCTCCCGTAAAAATTTCTTTTACTTGGATATTTGAGGGAGGGATTTACAAAAAATGTAATGAAACTGAATCCAAAGTGACTGTATAGTAAGTTACACCAATTTCTTTTACCGCTCTAGACAATCAACTATAACTGTTTTAAATAACAGTAGAGGGACAAACAGTTTAGTTTTGGTACAGCAGTCTTGAATATAGTTGACTCATTTGACGTTTTTACAGTACAAATGCAAAATTCTATTGAAGTTCCACAAAAATGCCTCCCTCAAATATCCAAGTAAA
>JABASH010002316.1:0-20745 GCA_019776445.1 Tomocerus maximus
AACACGCTACGGGTATTCACACAAGAGGGGATCCCTGCCCTCGGCTACGGCCTAAATAGGGGGAAGGCTAGGCCTTGGGGGCAGTTCCCAAGGGCGCTAAACTTCTTCAAAGGTATCCTAGGGTTTTCAAGGGTATCCTAGGGTATCCAAGGGTATTAAAGGGTATCCTAGGGTATTCAAGGGTATCTTAGGGTATTCAAAGGGTATCCTATGGTATTCAAGGGTATCCTAGGGTATTCAAGGGTATTCCAGGGTATCCTAGGGTATTCAAGGGTATCTTAGGGTATTCAAAGGGTATCCTATGGTATTCAAGGGTATCCTAGGGTATTCAAGGGTATCGTAGGGTATTCAAGGGTATCGTAGGGTATCCTAGGATCCTAGGATCCTAGGGTATTCATTTATGATATTGAGCATTCTTTTATGGTATTCAGTCAGTTTGTACGGTCAGCAAATAATCTGGCTGACGTGGCTGAATATGCAATCATAACAATGTAGGTATATAAATCAATTAAATAGTGTGATGAGCACAGGTAGATTAATTGAATATTGAAACTCTAATTGAATATTCTAATTTTTACATTTGATCAGAGTCCTCATTTTGTTTGGGAATTGAGGGGGTCGGAAGAAGTTACTTGGACAGAAACTGAATGCTGTAAAGATTTTGAATTGAAGGAAGAGTGTGGAGGAAGACAGAGAGGGACTTGAGTGAAGAATGAAGAGCTGAGGGCAAAGTGTGTGGAGATATGGGAGAGCGATACAATAATATGAGAGGAAAGGGAAATCTGGCAAGTTTAACCATCAAGTGAAGTGAATGAGTGGAAGCCTGTAAACGATAGTACTCTCGCGAATGCTATCTACGACTACACTCAACTTAACTGACTCGTCAAGTCAACATAAGGACACATCAAGAAAGACTCATTTCACATAACATCCTCGTAAACTTGTGCTGCTTCTAACCCAGCGACACACATCTCACTCCTATTTATGATTCATACACACTGGATTTATCTACAATTTATTTACTTGTAGTCAATACAATAAAATAAAATGCACCTCCATTACATTGATGGGGACATCCTATCGTATACACACTAGGTTACTATTCACATGAGTGGAGACACTCCTAGCATGTGAACTCTCCTTATAATATTTATATGATATAATGCTGAAATGTTGATGTACATAATATAACTGAACAGTACGTATCAGCGAGATTTGATTTGTAATGGGACTGCAAATGAATTTAACGCAGTGTTGGAAATTGACGTAAAAACTTGCAAAGCCACATACAATGTCATTAAGCTGTTTATTAGTGTGTCTCGTCGTCTAACGAAAGATTAAGGAGGTAAGGTAGACTCTGGGTAGACCAAACGAGTATCTATAAACACATATGTATAATTGCTCATAATACTATGTCTATATTATAGCTAGACTATTACTAAATAATACATAAGCTGTCTATAAAAATTGTCAATTTTGATCGCTTTGATTATATATAGTCGTGAGTAGTTGCTATAAACATGTACCCAGTTTAAGGATATCTAATCTATGTATATTATGAGAAAATTAACTAAGCAAGTGTGTGTAAAGTGAGAAATCAAGCCAAATGCAATCCAAACAAAACCTGAATTGAAGACTGTATTAGCAGACAGACTCCAGTTGAAATGGCTCTGAAACAACCTATTACCATTTTGATAACAAATCATAAAATAATCCAGTTCTTTTATATGTTGCACTTGTCTAATAATTATTGTACTCTATCAAGTATACGCCATAATCTGTTAGTATATATCTATAAATTGTTTATATAAGTTACTTGTTATGTGTATAAAGTTTGTATCAAATATACGGAGTATTATTATTATGTACAAGTTTGTAATGAGATCTAGTCAAGTCAGAAACGAAGCCAAAAGTTATTCACAATCAGCATGTATGTAGAGAGAGATATGAATGCAAGAACGTGGGTAATCATATGGGATTACTATTCCATTTGCTTTCCCAGAGCAGTATTAGGGCAGACAGAATTTGTCTATAGGGGATATTAAGGATAGACGATAGCCGCATTCGTATCGGAGTTTATCACATCAAGTCCAATCACTCCCTATCTTATCACTCCCATAATCTTTATTTTATGAGTTTATCAAGTGCGAAATCTTTACGATGGTGTTTATTATGACTTTCAGTATAATGAAGTCTGCCGTTCTCTGGCACCACAAACCACCATTACTCATCTATTGAATTGCGCTAACAACACCTATCAGAATATCAATTTAAATTGGCTGACGATTAGCATTCAATGAAGATGTCTACTTTCCCTCGCAATAAACCAATGAATCCCATTTATATTATCTTTACTGCTCTCCTCCTGGGAGATCATGTCAATTTTAAAATATTCATTTGCATAATGATATACTATTACCCTAATTGACCAAATTTATCAATTTATATCGATTAGTCCACAGTTTCAGAGCTATATTTACTGCTATTGAATTTATCTATCACAAATATAGAAACATTAATATTTTAGCGCGATAAAAAGCTTTAATGAACAACAATTTACGAAACCTATTAAATACCTTCACCAATAATTGAATGGAACGAAAAAATAATTTCTACATCGGTTCAGTCAAAAAGGTTTGCAATTTTAAAACTCAAGTTAATAAATGCTACTTTTACATAGCTATGTTATGTATGTAGGTGTAGAGTGAATTTTGGTTGTGAAAAAGGGTAGATGCGTAGAGACAGTCTGGGATCTTGCATGTTAAGCAATAGTTTAGTCATTCATGACTAATATTTGTAATTATAGTTGATGATAGTTGATTCTACGTAGTTAGTTTCGTTGTGCCGGTAGGCAAAAGGGAGGGATAAGGTTGGGATAGAGCAAAGTCATGAAGTGACGTGAATTAAGTTGGGTAGAATGTAATGTAAAGTATGTATTATGTGTATAGGTAAGATAAAAAGCAAAAGAATGAAATGATATGTAATTTTATGTAGTTCGTTTATGTAAGTAATGAAAGTAATATAATGTGGTGTAAGTACACAGGAGGAACATGAGCTCACAAGAAAAACTCATTTCGATTCTGACGAACTCGTAAATAGACGCACACGGTTCATTTCATGAGACACTACATTTACTGTAGTCTGTTCATTTTATGTTATGTTATGTTGCTTTATGGTATGTTATGTTATTTTATGTATCGCATGCAACTAATACGGAGTCCAAACGAAACTAACATGATGCATAGAGACAGGTAGGCTGAGCCAACTCCAACCAAGGCTCTTTTCAATGTTCTCCTATAAATTGCGTATACCCATATTTAAAAAAATTAGAGATAGTACCTAAATATGTATGTCCTCCTACTACAAGTTACATACAAGTCTTCTGTAAACGTGGTCTCTCTGCAGTCCGTAGCTGTGCTCATGCTTTGCACTCCCATTATATTATTTTACTTTCATTTACTTACCAAAGTTACCTTTGGCCCTGTTTTGTTTTGTGTTGTACCGCCTGTAACCCTTCTCTTCACTAAAAACTAACCTACAACTCACCTTTATACATTCGTATATACTCACTGAACACTGAACACCAAAAGTTAGAGCAGCAGCAGGAGAGAATGCACACAGAGTAAAAAATGTCATAAAAATAAATTGCAATCAGCATGTCCGTCGTGTTTTGTTGCGATAATGAGTGCTTTGTAATTACATTGTATGGTTCCTACGGCTCGTTTTTCTATTCCTACATAATGTAACTACAATGTACATACAATAATAAACAACTAAACAGGACGCATACAAAACACAATACTAAATGATATAAGGCAATGTAATTTTATGGTTCTGTGATGATATAGGGCAATAGCCGTGAGATTCGTCCTATTATTTCCCTTCTTTATTTATGTTTTTCTCTCAAAATTTGTTCGCATCATTCCTCGCTCAAATTAGGATTTACTAATGCAACTCCTATCTTATCTGGACTGTGACTTCATACAAACATGCTACTAGTATATGCCAGTACCCACAAAATAACAATCTGTGAACTTTCTTGTAGGCAGGTGTTTTTCATATTTTTATTATATCATTGCTATCTCAATTTTATCAATTGATTGGTATTTGCTTTTTTTGCTCTAGATTAACATTAATCTTCTACTACATAATATTCAGATTGTCATCTCTTTCAAAATGGTAAGAGTGTAAAAATAAAATAATTTATCACTGTATGTCCGAGTTCACAAGTTCTATCTACATTGATACATTGTAGATTTTAGTATAAAATAGGAGATGGTATGGGTGATTGTGCACAAATGGATTATTAGTCTGAGTGTCAACTAATAAAGCGCAATAATTTATTAGGAAGTAAGAAGCAATGAAATATGATGAGGGAATAATGAGCAAGCGATGCGTTGCATATGAGCAATCCGCCCCTAGAGCTAGGAGCAGAGTGTAAGATAGAAAAGCATGTAAGCCAATAGAAACAGACAAAAGCCAAGCCCAGGGTTGCAGCGTGATAAAAAATAATAATGAGTTTATATAGTTTATGCGCATTGGACAGAACCTATAATTTTATATATGGGATGTCCAAGAACTCCATGCTGTTACTCACTTTTCTCAAGTCATGAAAGAATGTAGAAGGTAAAAATAAGTAGGTAGACCTTTACACTATCTATACCCAGAGATGATTCTAGCTCAAAGAATTCTTTTCGGAAAATATTACCATGATATTCATAGAAGTACCTCAGATATACCTTAGAAATCATAGAAATAAATGTTTATGCATTTATACTCGTGATATTTAGGACCAGCAGACTGTGCTGCATCGCTAGGAGTAAATTGATACTCTGTCTCCATGCAACATTTAAGAAAGTATTTTTACAGGGCTCGACAGAAAGATAGACTATCCTATTATGAAGAGGATGAAGATGATGATATAGGATTGGGAGGGCAAGACTACGAATTACGAAATGCGTTTCATCGTTAGCCAGATAATTGGTTATGGAGAACTTCTGGGCCGCGGAGGCATTGCAAGTCCGATTGGTTAACAATACAAGACATTCTAATGGAAATGTAATACCTTGACTGGAGTGAGTAGTTCACTGGACTGGACGCTGGCTGCTCTGACTTGAATTTAATTTAACTGACGCAGCTCAGCTTAGCTATTGTTGTAGTAATTCTGGCTTAACTATAGAAAGTCCTTTTCTTGTCATGTGCATTTTTTCTCATTTAAGATCCTGACTGACTGATGCGAGTTTCTTGGATGCTCAGACAGAGCAGATGAGAGGAATATGTAAGTTGGACAGGAAGAGTTATGGAGTCAAGTCAGGTTTCTAATCGTCATAATCATCTTTTTCTTTTTCACAATTGTGCTCATGCACAGCTCTGCCTGCTCACAATCAGACCTGACGATGAGCATTACTATGCGTATCTGTTTATGTCTGTCTATCCATAATATATCTTTTCACGTGTACATGTCATCCAGTAGGAGATTCCGTTTCATTCTTGCATTCATTTACCTTCCGAAGGTATTTCTTTTGTTGCCTTGAATCTTCCTACATCATTCCTTCATTAGCTACTCACTTCAAACTCCCATCCAGCATCTATTTACAGTCTCTGCTGTCGTTCTTTGCAAACTGTCTATACTTAAACAGGCATTCTCAATACGCGACTTCGTCTTTACTAACCATTATGCGCTATAGTTTATTCTGGAAATAAAGATGACATTTCGCATGTGTCTATTGCATCAAGATTTGCATGATCACTCTATATTGTAATGTCATAGGGAACTAATATCCTGGCATTATCATTTGTGCCATTTTCGGATATATCGGATACCTAAATAAACATGACTGCGCCATCAGTGATAAAAGTATAACAAATTATTTTGGCCCATTACTTGAAAAGAGAAGATCTGTATACTCAAAGCTGTATACTATCGTTTCGTAAATATATTTTCTGGACAGAATATTTAAGAATAGTTGGCAGTTGGCACAAGTGAGAAATGAGTTTTGTCGACGTAGGTGAAAAGAAATGGTGTTGGTCAAGGGTAAAAGAGGTATGGTGGGATTGGTTCGATTTTGGACGGAACGTGGTAGGTTTGTTGGAAGAAATAGTTCTGGTTGATTTGAGCCGTAGCCCCAGACGGAAATGGTGGAAGAAAATTGAGGAAAAAGTGACGGGGAGAGAGGAGAACGGAAAAGTAGAGTGAATTGAAGTCAAGTCTCGGCAAATCCTCAGAGAGCCATCATTTCTGATTGGAAAGAGACAAATATCGTTTTCACGTCCCGCCACGAGAAAGAAGAAAGGGCAAACTGAGTTGGAATCGAATCGTCAAGAAAGACGTAGAAAGGGCAAACTTTAGGGAAAACGAGAGGAAAAGAGCAAAGCAATATCTCCTCGTTTCGCTCAGCGAACAAGTCGAAAGAAATTCTCATGAGATCCAATATCTTTGTTTGGCCTTAGTTAGTGTTCTCTGTTTTGTCTATACTAAATAAAGCCCTATATTTATAGACAGAAGGCAAGAGTCGGCAGAACACTCCTGCATGTACAGTCTAAGCAGTTAGTATATAGCAAATGTGAGAAGTGGGAACTAGTCCGTTCACTCCCATTTTCCATACATACGAACCGAAGCAAGTGATGTAAGTACTACAAAGTGCAAACGTAGGAGATATAATAAGAAAATCTACCTTGGTGTTCAAGATATAGAGAATGCCCCACACAAAGTTTGTCAAGTCTTCATTCTGGTTGGAAAGTGGAGGGACTGTTAGAACTAGAGAAGTTGGAGTTATAGTTTCCTCACAAGGCTATATATTTGGATTGGAATTGGAATGAAATTCACTGCATGTCTTGGCTCTTCATCACATCCGTTCTCTCCTCACGGCTCACAACATCCAAACGCCTTCCACCAACTCAACTTATGTTAGTTTCTCTGCTTTTCCTTAACTTTTCCGTTCTCTTGGGCTTGGCAAATGTAAAATGACTTTTTCCATGGTTCACTTCACAGAAGGAGGGTAATAGAGACTATAGCAGAGTATGTGTGACTATACTAACTACTATATAATATAGATATCCTACTCCGACTTTACTGTCTAAACGAAAACGGAAATGTCGATAGGTTCGCAAAGCTTAAGGCTACTTTCTCAATGCTCTATTTTCGCTATTGGAAACGAGTCTTTTGGACAAATATCGCATTGCAGTATCTCTCTTCTCAGTTTATCGACTTCCCTCTCTCCAATCCTTCACATGACTTTTCTCTTTCTTCGTTTTCACATTCTCAATCCTCCATATAGGGAATTCCAAAATTATTCTCTAGTCCCCTATCAACTAAACCCAACTCATCGTCTCTCACCGAATGAAAATGTAGCAAACACTTTCTCCAAGGTGTCTACCATTTTTGAATTTTTTTCATGAAAATTAGTCAATCTAACAATGTCAATAGGCAAGAATAATAAAAGCTAAAGAAATGAAGGTGGGTCTTGATAGTTTGACTCACACTTGTGTAGATTGTAGATATTTTACGATGACGCAGCATACATTGTAGAATAGAATGTCTGAAACAGAAGAGTTCATTAAAATTGTCAGCACCGCACCATAATTCATAAATCATAAATTCCAATTAAGAGCCATTCTCGCTGACTAAAACAACAACAAGTAATGGGGCAGCAATGAGCTGGAAATGGAATTTAAATTTCGAGCGAATGTCTACTAGATTACAATAGAGTTCTGCAATTTTGTCTATTGAACCTCGTGCAAAGTTCAAGCAGACAGCTTTGCAAGGCGTGGGACTAATGGCTCTTTGCGGTTACGAAGAATTACGAGGGAACGTTGTAAGCGTCAGCTAACAATAAGAACAATCTAAGCAATGCAACGCCTAAAGCCACGCTGAGGTAGGTACTTAAGACAGAATACTCAACAATATCAAGAATCTGCTAAGACTGGAGTTACCTATGTGGCAAATACGCATCTAAACTTTGTTTCTTCAGCAATCAGCAAACACAGAAGAGAATGAGGGAGTAAGCACATCGCGACTAAACTACAATTCAACTGCTATACAAAACTTTGTCTCCTCGTACACAAATACATATCAGAGTGGCATGAGAGAGTCTAAATGGCAATATACATACACACAGTATAGCAGGACATAAATAGAGAGCAATAGGGTAAACGGGCTCACTACACGAACTCCTAGGGTTCGTCAAGAGAAAATCTAATCTCCTTGGAACAGCTTTAAAGCATAAACTATTGCATATCAGAGCTCCTCGTAAATTCCAGGACTATGTTAGCTTTTCTTGCAAAGTTTCTTTGATCTTCGAAAACAGCCGAGCGAGGAGAGTCGGGAACTACCTACACCAGATACTCCACTGCAGCTTTAATATTCAAATTCATGTCTACATATGAAAGCTTAATGTCTGTTTATAATGTTTGTATGCATTTAGGTCTTAAGATCCCTTCCTTCCCTTCCTCAAGTCTACTCTGCGCGTACACAAAATACTAATTCAATAGTCTACATAGATTCTATGTAATAGTACACGTTAGAAGACTAAAATGTCGTAACCACACTGCACAACAGTCTGCCACGACGCTTATTTCACTTTATGCTGATCATGCAGATGTAGGAGCAGAGCACAAACAATGAAATAAATATTTCCTCAAGTTTAATTAAGAAATAATTTAGGGGACGATTAAGGAGCGCGTTTTAATTAGAGAGAATGCTCAGGCCAAGGCAAAGAATAGTCGTTCTCAGTCTACACTCCAGAACAAGATTGCCATCCTAAATCACACACTCGACGAATTAAAATCAGTGCTCCATTCGTGGCTCCACCGTCTCCACTCCACTCCCTCAACTTCATACAGACGCTTCCGCACAAAACCCATCCTACCCCTTTACTTTAGCACAATAAAGTTCAATTTATTTAGTTAACCATTTACACAACATCTTTTTAGACTCTAGCTCATAATAATGTAGTTTCTATTTGAAATGTATTGCGTATAATAATGTTGTGCAATTGTATATGTAGGTGCTCAAGTTGTCAGGGAACACTAAATATTGGCACTAAATATTAAAATAATATCTTTGCACACGCTGACTTTTTCTGCTGTATTAATTAATTACATTAACACTAACGTTAATAGATAATTGGGTTTTTTTGATGGTAATGTACACTATAAACTAATATAAATTAAATTCCTAAGTGCAATGTACAATGAACTACGTGTTGTGCACTTGCATTTGTTACTCAAAGTTAGTGATCATTATTTGTATCATGGCATTATATTAAAATAATATCTTTGATTTTGTACACGCTGATTTTTTCTGCATTCATTACTAATTATCATTATCTACACTTTTAATAGGTGAATGTCCTACACACTGGATCAAATAAAGTATTAACTAAATTCCTATGTGTAATGTGCAATGTGTTGTGCACTTGCATGCATATTTTGCATATGCACTCAAATTGTCAGTAAACATTCATTATTATTGCACTAAATATTAGAATAATATCTGATTTTGCACACACTGACTTTTTCTGCAATACTAATTAATTACACCAGTAATGCAGTTCACAGGTTAGTAATTAACGTCATTTCCTCAAGACAAATGATTTTCAAACATTTAATCAAGTGCATATTGTATACAAAAGATACTATTCAAACGGGAAAGTTGACATTGCTATATAACATCTGAATTTTATATTTTAGCAAAGTACCATACACTGGTAAGGGAGAGCCATGAGTGTGGATGATATTTAGAGTAGAATGAATCGAGCGTTTGCATTATTATCTAAATGAGTATCCGTATTTGATTTGAAAGTGAGGTTATTTATTTGTGTAGAATAAAGTGACCCTCCTTTTAAGTAATAGATTAATTAAAAGTGGAGCATCTGACTGCTACTGGATTGCATTATGATAGTTGTAGCAAGGACGTAAGGAGTTAGAGGATCTTTTCTATCCAGAGGAGACGTGAGTGAAGGGATGCATTGGTAGACAGAGAATTTCTTTAGTTATAATATATTCATTGTGTGCAGTGATGTGTATAGCATTAGGGATAGTATTTCTCGATCTCATTTCCATTTGAATGAGTTTTCTGATCGAGATTCAACTCTTCAAAAGCACATTTGAGTGGACGGACATTGAGTGGATTGCTTTGAGAGCCCTTTAGGGCAGTCAGTACGACAATTATTTCTTTCACCTGGACAACATTCCCACAATATAGTAAATAGTCGGAGACAACTAGAACTACTTCTCAATCGTGCACTACTACTTCTGCAGTTGTCCTCCTGCATCCAACTAGAACTAAACTACTCGGCCTACCTTCTCAGCTACTTATCTCTATGTTCTTGCTTACAATGGCTTTTAATGCTTTTAGTAACCATTTCGTTTCACATCTCCTCATCATAGATAACGCAAATGAGGGTGGAAAGAAAACCAACTCCCGTCTTGTTCTCCCTACACTCTCCCTATACACTATAATGAATCCATTCAATTCTTTTTGTCTCTCTTCAATCTGAATTGCTTTAATTGGGCCGTTAGCAGAGGGATGTGTTATTCTGTCTTAGTTAGAAGAAATCAACGAGACTCGAACTAAGATAAAACCCTTATTAGAATTCGGGAGGTCTCTTTTCTTTTAATTTCATACCCATTAGAAACTATAATAATACAACACTACACTAGGTACTGTCCTCTAAGCTTTCATTTCGGTAAACTTGCACACTTACTTTGTATACTAAAAGTACTACTACATGTACAATGCACATTTCTTAGTCTTTAGTATAGAATAGGTTCAAGTGTTGGCAAAAAACTAGCAATTTCTGCACTAGTTATCACCTTTGCTCTGTATTCTTATATTTAAAAAAGTATTTTGCACGCATTACTACTTTGAGTAGAGTAGAAGGGATTGACACAAAGGGAGGTTGAGTGAGGAGAACTGAGCCTAATGTATTGTCATAGATTACTCAGAATTTCGTTTTTGGTAATGAGTAAAGAAATAATAAATAAGAGAAGGAAAATAAGGCAGGTTTGTATTTTGTTTTTACATCTTGTACATGAATGATAGGCCAAAGGCTATATTTTGTTAAGTGCAAGATGAGATACACAAACAGACAGAAAGTACATTAAGTGGAATGCATTCCGTGTGTTGTAGTTCGTCCCTGAAGGAAGACTAAAGAATTGCCATTGGTAAAGACTTGTTCATATATTAGATACACAGATACACTCATTAGCAAGTCGTTTACATGCAGGAGATGGACATTACATTCAAAGTCGATACAAACGAACATGCGGCAGACAATGAATAACTAGACTCCCATGATATGTCTTTGAGGAATTTTCCTACTCAGTTTGTCTTTTCAGTTCGGCTCTGTCTATACATTTCAATGACTCCACCAGAAGTTGGTAGTTACGTTTGAAATTTTATTTTTTGGGTTAGAATGTTGGGACAGGAAGAGTAGAGAAAAAGAATGCGATTACCAATCAGATTCATATATTACATTATACTAGACTGATTAGAAAAGCAGCGCAATGCAATAAAGAGCTCTGTCATCGCATCATCAACCTTGCATAACCATAATGAGCTAAGAAAATGTAAAATACGCTCATGAATCGTTTTAATGAAAGATTAGCAGTTGATTCGTGGGCATTAATTTTTCCTTTTCTTTCCATACGAGTGCAAAGATGGTAGAGAGACTGATTTATTTTATTTTGGCACCCAACTGCGCGCAAGAGTTATCGGATGTAATCATAGCATAAAATACAAGCATGTAAACATGGTCACAATAGGGTTAGCATATGCACATGATAAACTTAGATAAAGCGAAAATAGCCTTGCGAAGAATATCAAAATATCAACATCAACACAAAAACATTCTCATTTGGGTACTTGACACTTGATATTTTATCCAGTTGTTACTGCTTCGAGTGCATAATAATCATACTTGAATTGTGTCCACCAAAGATTATGTGAATGCAGTTTCTTCGGGGTTAGCTAAGAATGGATGTAAGTAGTATTGTAATAGTTATAGTAGTTGGTAGTGCTTTGGCTTGACGTTCCGTCCATTGTGCTCAACTAATTAAGATGCCGCCTTGCGATAAGCAAATCAAGTTAGGCATGCCACGATGAAAATTGTGGATTGAAGTTGATGGACGGGAATCTAATGCAATGTGATGTAGGATGTACAAATCTGTAAAAGTCTAGCATTTCTGCTTTGACTTGGCTACTCTGTAGCCGTTGGTCTGGTTTGGATGGTCACTCTCTCAAATTCATAAATCGTCGGGTTGTAAGGCAACTCTTTCTTTCCTCGGTTGACTGGATGATTTTAATCAAAGTTGACTTAAGCGTCAGAGCGAGGAGGGAGCCAGGAGAGAATTGTCTAACCATGTGCATCAATGTGTGGATGATAGAAAATGGAAATACACAATATCTCTTGTGTATAATGTTGCTTTTGTCATACTTAAAGAGTGCAGTTGAGGCGTCTAGTGGAATACGTCTATTATTATTAGTAGAACATAGGCGATCTTTATCTTTGGGCTTCCCTTGGTAATTTTGAATAATAAAACTTCTTCAGGATATGGAAACACATAGTAAAAATCAAATCTGTGTAATTTATAGCAGGACTGATACACTCATTACAGGAGAATAAAACGTTATCTCCTATCTGCCAACCTGGAACATACAGAAGGGCAGTAAAAGAACATTCTTATCCTCCATCGTAAACAATGAAATAGAAACGTTAAAAAGTACGACAGGTAAAATAAGGTCGTTTCGTCCTTTCCGCAGGCGACTCGTGACCCATTTTATTTTAAGCTCCTTAAGTGATGTCGCTTTTCATATATGCTACCTGAATAGCTGTGTAGGCAAAGTTTAATATTTGGGATGATGTCTTCTTTATAATTCTGTAACAATAAATACGGGTATCTTCTCACCTTAAAATGGATTCTTTACTTAGCTGAACAGAAAAGGGACAGAAATAGAGATGGCATAAATCCATAACGGTTTGACACTCATTGTTCGATTTTTTTGTCTCTGATGCTATCTGTCGCAGGAATAGTGCTTTGGTATTTTGACTCTATTTGTTAGGTATACACTAAAAATTATGGGAAAATCTTTTGAATGCCTACTAATCGTAAGTATGTCAAGTGAGGTCAAGTCAGAACTGTAAATGTTAACAATAAGCCCAGATAATCCGTGTGAGTTGACAGAAAAGTGGATGTGGATGCAGTTGCAATTCGACTGGTCACAAGAGAAGATATTCCAGTGCAGTGAGTCCAAAAATTGTGTGAAAATAGTGTAAACGAGATAAAAGTGGAAGGGAGCACTAATTGCAACGTGGAGGACATGAGTCGTGGATGGAGGAAGTTGGGAAAGTGAGTAAAAGTGTTATCTCTGTACGACAGGAGCTTCAAGTTAAAGTAAGCCCATCAAAAACCAAACTCAGTGGATAGATACATTCATTCGCCATTAAAGTGACATGTATTAGTATTACTACTAGCATTAGCAGTACAGAGTATAAAAGTGGGAGGCAGAGGAGGATATCCAAATAGACAACTAAAATATGCATGGTCATGATAATAAAAATAATAACCATAAAAATAAAAGTAAAATAAAATGAAGTGTGAATAATTGTGGTGGCGGGTCGCAACTCGTAACTCTTGTCACTTCTGCCCTTCTCTCATCTTCTCTCCCAAATCAACCATCTCTCTCTCTCATCCACCTATCCTTACATAATACATGACTGTCACTCCACATTAATATTACATACTATCCTCTCTATACATTATTTAACCCAGGCTTCTTCAATTCACCCATTTCTCTCTTCACACACACATTTCCATCACATACACACGACTCCTTAACATGCAATTCCTACCACACACTATTCAAACATTCAAGACATCCATAGCTAGCTCTTGCATTAGCCACCTTATACTACAGAATTGTTTTTATTGAATAATTTCATTCTGCAACTACACGCTCTTATAATGTATACAATGCTATGCGATATGATCTAACATCTACCAGCAAAAATGAATAGTGCATTTTTAAAGATTTAGAAAATATCATATTCGACTCCTAAAAACATTATTTTCTAAGAAAGAGCTTTTGTAACTAAAATATCGTCACATACACAGAACTCGTTAACTTGCAATTGCTATACAACACAATATTCAAATATTACACTCAAGACATCTATAGCTCATGCATTAGCCACCTTATACACTATCGAATTGTTTTTATTGAATAGGTAACTTTACATTTTACAGCTAAACTCTCTTATAATTGTATACAATCCTATGCGATATGATCTAACATCTACCAACAAGTATGAATAGTGCATTTTTAAAGATTTAGAAAATATCATATTCGACTCCTAAGAACATTATTTTCTAAGAAACATCTTTTGTAACTGAAACATCAAAAATTTTAGACTAAATAATTTTATGTCATAAAAATATAAGCTTGTGGTAATAATAATGTAGTTTATGTAGTGGGAAGCAGATAGGTAGTTGTAGTTAGGTAAGTTGGGTGTTAGTAGGTCTAGGTGTTTTCATTCATGGATGTAAAAGGGTGACTAGAGGTGGACATTAAAGACAGAAAGATGCAAAGAGGAGAAGTGTATCTAAATCATCGCTTGCATTGTTATAGTCTGAGAAATGGGGTCGTATACAGGAGCAAATGGGTCATTTTAGCCTATGTTATTGCTGAAGGTAATAGTTGACAGCCCCGGAGATCTTGTGATGTGAGTGTGGTGAGTTGAGTCAGAGTTGAGTCAGAGCTGCATGCCTGTCTTCATCTCTCCCATCACTATCTCCAGCTATTTAGGAGGTGAGCTGAATGTAACCTGAAAGATAGGTAGCCTCCGCCAAGTCAGAAAAGCAAAGTCAACCGGTGAATGCAGTTGATACTCTTATCACTTCACTTAACTCGCTTTCTATTGCATATTACCCACTCCGTATGTACATGTGTGTATTATGTGTGTAGATGCAACTATATGTAGTCAGATTGACTATTATCAACTGTCTCACCCTCTGCACTACTTATAGGTACCTATATATGTGTAGGGTATACAGAGATTCAGCTAAGCTTTATATTTTATTTTAGTTTGAGTCCTCCTTGAACTTTTACTATCTCTGGTTTATGTGCGAGAAGCTTTTTAGCTCAAGTCCGCCGCTCTCGTACCATCAAATGAGTTGTCTTTGACTTCTTGACGAGACTTGTATGTGCTTTTTAGTGTTTACGACGGATGTTGATGTGATGCGTAAGACATAATGGGGGAGCATAAGCCTCAGTCTCTTTTTAACTTTACTTAACTCAACATTTACGAGACCAGAGATTCTATGCAAGTAGCTGCTGCAAGTTAACATAAAATAACACAATATCACAAGTGGACGAATCACCCACCAACTAAATTACTATTTCCTTGTAAAAGATCCACTCAACTCTCATTATGACTGCACTACAAGGGATTAGAAATGCATTTGTCATTCCTTCATCACTCACTATTATTCACATCCTCCTATGCTACGTCTATATATATAGAACACACATATAGATATACCACTTACTGCACTCACACCATCCTGACAACAGTTAAAACTTTTACAACTCATTTTACTGCTTTAATCTATTGTCAACTCGCTCTTTGTTTGTGCTTTAAATACTTAATTTATTCTTACTACCTCATAAGTTGCTCAGTTATGACTCACATTATGACAACTCGCTTTTATTTTAATAGAGACTCAAAACCACAGTTACTCTGCCACTATACATGTGTAAACTGCTTCAACTATCTTTTCCCAGGCTTCTAAAATACTTTTCATTTTCAACGGAGATTTAAAGCTCTCTGCAATACGTCTTTTCGAAAACATTCACCATTCTCAAATTTCATTGTGGCTATGGCTAGCACAGATAAAATTACATGAATTCGCTTAGGTAGGTACTTCAAGTTTTCATGCCATGCCTTAACTTGTGAAATGAGTTTGTTTGTACTTTGTACCTAAGTTTATTATTACCTAACAAAATAATATTCCACATTAGCATTAAAACAGATAGATAGATATCAATCATGAATTGATAGCTGGCGAAATTTTTTTTACAACTATCAATTTATCTTCTGAAAATAATATTGTAGATGGTTCCACACAATAGTTCTCATATTCTACATTGAAGTTCATAAAAAGCGCTGAAATAGCTCTTATGAACATCCATACTAGTAAGAGATAGTGGTTATCCAAGCGATCAGCTCCTAGATTAAAGTGTGACCAACACTGTTAACTGCCGATACATCTGAGTAGGTACTAATAGTTTTGAAGTTGAGCTGTGGTATGAGTGCGGCCAAATTATCGTAGTACATAAAATCAGAGTGTGACTGTGTGACTGAATTGTGTCCACTTGTCAAGTCTCCATTAGTCATTTCCCTTAGTTTCCTGCCATGAATTTTCACACTTGTTCTCACGGATAAATATCTTATTTAGCGGTTGGCAATAAATAATTTTGTCTATAGGTACTTGAACTATGTTCCCATGTGGGATAAACTGGACACTGTTAAGAATTGGAATTTAGGACCAATACACATGAATTAACCTCAGAAATTATCTATCCTTTTGTCGAAGGATTGTGTTCAATGAACAATACTTACGACTTACATCAAGTAGGACGAATTTAGAGCGAGCATGATAACAATATTGGTACAAAAGCGTTCCCACCTTATAAATGATCATTACACTAGATATTATGTATAGTGTTACTATCTATATAGCATTATATATAGCCAACTGTACGTGTGTATAATTGGCAATTGTGGTGGGTCCTCCCAGTGTGACCTATTTCTTACATAACATGATGCATGGTGTAATGTGTGAAGGAAAGAATGCGATTTCAATTCAGAGCTCACTCAATTCACAATTGGGATTGTGAAGTGGTAGAATTGAATGGTGGCTTTAGGAATGAATTTAATGCATCTGAGCGTTTGCCAGTAGTACTAATGCGAAGAAACCAAGGAAAATGCAATTGGTTCTAGCTACGCGTGTATAAGAGGATTCCCTACACCAAACTAATCTGTGTGAAGCCAAGAATGTTTTTGTATACATTGTACTAATGCAGTTTGAACAATAGATTTCTATAGCACTTAACAAAATAAATGCAATTATTGGATACGGACTAGATTTCTAATATTGTAAATGGTCGGGTACTAGAAGAGGAGTACTATAATTTGATAAAAGCACTTGGCTGCATGAATGTTGGTATTGAGAGTGGTAAGACAAAAGGCGGCTCTCCCTTTCATGCATTAAAGTATTAGTGAGATTGGTAAACTATGGTGAGTGTAAATATGCCCGGATTCAGTGATAGGAATTCCGGAAACGGGAGCGGGAAACGGGTGTGGTCTTTTCTTCTTGTCTAAAGTCTAAAGTATGGAAGCGATAAACAAGAGCGGAAAATGGTTGTTGTAATTTATCGTATGGTGAGAATGAGAATGGAAGCTGACTTGACTGCTGTTCTAAGTAGCGGCAGCCTAAAAAGGGTTGAAATATCATCCTATTCACGTTTCTTGCCTGAATTCTGGTCTGACTGCTTTGGCTTGCCATCCCTGTAACGTGTAAGGCTACATGTGCACTCAGTATCGTTTTAAGGATGAAACTCTGGTCTGAAATGAAGCAACGATCTTTCTTGGTTTAGTACATATCGTAGATAGAGGAGGAAGCCTTAGCAAAGAATAAAGGGCCGTTTCCGTAGCGGGTGCATTAAGTTTTCGCATTTTCTCCAGTCGACGTCGGAAAAAATTCTCTCCTTTACTTTCATCTCCACACTATACTCCATTCCACACGTTTTTAATTTATGGAAGAAATTTTGCAAAAAGAAAGTGGTTTGGTTTGGCTACGGACTGGATGCTACTTACTGGAGTATAAAGTAAAATGCACGAAGCCAAGTCAGTCCAGGATTACTGGAGTATAAAGTAAAATGCACGAAGCCAAGTCAGTCCAGGATGCCAAGTCTGGGAAGAAAGTATAAAGTATGACAGGCAGTATATTTCTTTTTCATTTTTCCGTTGCTTTTGCCACATATTCTAAGGAGCTATAGAGTATAGAGAGTAAAGTATGTGAGCACATGAGAAGCAAGATATATTTTAGGATGGGATGGGGCAAAGTGCTGCCGTTTTTTCTCTAGGGAATGAATGTCATCGCTTTCTTTTCCTTTTCCACTAAAGTCTGGCTTCGGCTTCTCTCCAGCCTTTTCTTTTCACATGTTTTACTTGAGTTTTCGACTCCTGCTGGTTTGGCACGGAAAACGTAAAGTACATCCTATCTATTCTTGTTCTCGCTGGAAATTTTCTATAGCGACTCATCTTCACCATACATTAGGTTATAACGAAGGAGATAGCATATGGATATAGAGAAGATATTCTTCCCGGATTCTAGATACAGTACATAGGGTGAGATATATGTATGCAGAGTGTATGCACATAGTAGTTGGGTTTTCCGTTGGTTAAGAGTGAAGGAGATAAGGAGAATTTATGCTGAGAAAAAATGTCATGGCAAGGAAGCGATGTGCTGGGAAAGTTAAGCATAAGGGAAGAGATACGACACGACAAACCAGCGGGTGCCGCACAGACCATGGAAATAAGGAAAAAAGAAATTTAGGAAAACGAGGGCGAAGCGCTGAACTGAAGTTAACTCTTTCTCCAACTACAACAGAAAACTCCGTATACGTAAATTGCAGTGGAGGACTAGTATCTGTATGACCACTATCGTCTCCGGACGACTCTCCCGTATTTTAGATAGATAGATAGGGAAAGTAGTGGGAACGGAGAATGCAGAATGTATTATAAGTACTGAGCAAAGTAAAAGAGAGAAATCTACTAATTCCCCTTTTACTTCGCGAACAAGAGCTAGAGATTTTGAGGAGAAAGCGTGGGAGCACCACAGAAAAGAGCACTGCATGAAGATAGTTGCAAATATAAATTTCCCCGAGATGTGACACGGAATGAGGGAACTGGCTGAGGACTCGGGAAATTTTTCGCGTGAAAAAATCCCCATCAACATTTTTCACGAAGGAGCAAAAGTGTCAGTTCACACTTAAGTTTTCTTTATCTCCTCGTATTTCTCCACTCTTCCTCTCTCCTCTTATTACACTTTCTATCTACGCAGAGATACTTGCGACCAACACAGCACAGACTCCACTCAATGCTTTCAGTCATCACACTAGATCAACTCAACATCTGATGAGATTAGATAATACATATAATAGCAATAGCGTATGGCCTCCACTTTCTTCTTCCACCATGCACTACTATATATCCAAATACCTCTACTATACTAACAAACTTGCAAGTCTTGTAATCACCTATAGGCATAGGATTATATAATACTTGCCCTATCTGTTGTTTTAAATATGACTACTGCTATAACAAAGCATATTTTTAAAAAACTCATTTTCTCTGCATGTACATTCATAAGTCATCTTCAGATTAATAAATGTATAAACGTAGGGTGCACATCCACTAAGTACCTATTCGAAAGTGTAAAAACATAATAGCAAGAATAACTCAAGTCCAGGCCACGCTATGGAATTACTCGAGCCTTGATGAGATGAAACAAAACTCAGTTCCCTTTTCGAATAATTCATGTAAAAAATTATCATTTTCATTAACCACCCTTGTCATAATTGAAAAACATAATTATTCTCTCATGACAAAATTAAAGAGGGAGAGCAGAGCTCATTTCAAAGAGTAGTCCACAGAAAATAATGGGGTTATCACACGTTTGTGTAGTCAATTCAGAGATATTCAACCTAATATCTTATATGCATCTTCTATCCAGCCAAAATAACATCAAAATACTTTGTCATATCTGTATGACCCTGGAACTTACCTTCCCAAACCGTAGCATTGCCCATCGTGTTTATATGCATATAATATCAGTTCTGTAGTATCCGTACATTTGAGATTTACACTCAAGCAAGGAATTGTCTCAAGGGAAGTTAAATTATCGGTATAGTGCGAAAAGCTGCAATGTAAAATGAGCCGAAGCAAAGATAAGTATAACTGGAGAGTAAATAGTTATTTCAGTGATAAGTATTTTCTATTATGCTATTTAATGGCCAAATTGATTTAAGACAACGCTAATTATTCATATCGCTACATATTTGGATACAAATCCTTCACGCGATCTATAAATCTATCACGAGTATTTATCCCATTGATCATTTCCTGTAAACAACATTCAACTAGTAGAATAATTTAATTGATTGTATTTATACTAATAATATCCATTACAATTGCATTACAATCAATATACTGACCCTAGAGTCAGGTTTAAAGTAATTTGCTAATTAAATTATAGGTAGATGCAATTTCTTTGATAGATGGAATAAGTCAAATTAGATCAATTGATAATGATTTTGGAGAATGTGAAGGACTACATGGGATGGGAATTATTGTTGGACAAGTACCAGTGAATTAATGACAAATCAGAAACCTAGGAATAAACAATGGAATTATTATAGCACGAGTTGCCTTTGGTGGATGTATAATGGCAGTAGACAAGTTCAAAGCATAACTTACGACATAATTTATTCAGACTACTATCTGCACTGCTGATATGTGTACATCAATTGCTAATAAAATTTGTATTTGCATAGGAGGAGGGTGTCCCGCGTCACAGTCCACAACTCTGAAGTGGCAGAGACAATATTGTTTCCAGACATCTCCTGTGCACACGATTCCCACTCTCACCGCACATCAGAAGGACTGGACCTACTCTGAG
>JABASH010002317.1:0-20732 GCA_019776445.1 Tomocerus maximus
ACTTCATGGTCTACTGAGCTGGGTTAAGTAGAAGTATTGGAACAGACAGACATTCTTATTCGGATAGTATAGAGTAATGTAGTTATAGCGAGAAAACATACTGGTCAAAAATATTCCATGGTTCCACCATGAATCAACATTATCATCATTAACATTTCCAATCCAAACGAACTGATTTTTACTTGTGGAAGTTATGCCATGTTTTCAATAACAAAAAATTCTTTGAAGCCATTTATGTTTAGAGCAGGGCACTGCAGTGGCTGAAAGTGAGACTATCTCTGAACGTGCCGTAAAGTAAGCTCTAAAATCAGCTCCGCACGTTCTGGCACTTCTCTGACAGAGATAATCACTTAGCCCTAGCTCTTCTTTTTAAGTCGATAATTCGGTTCATTTCATTCTAAATTTTTCTATTCTTACTAATTGTTAGGATGTTACTTTTGATTTTGATGATTTTGATGTTACTTGAGTAGATCAAATCTTTTAAATGAAAAACTGACCATAATAATATTTGCTCGAATCGAAGTTAACTTAAATAATTCTTGTAATCAGTATGCATAATAATAAGTTTTTAAATTAATACTGAAGTAGGAACAGGAAATTCATAAAATTAGATCAGATGTATACACAAATGCGAAGAACTAGGAAAGTAAAAATGTGTTGTCAAAAGGTGACTAATCTTTTCCAGTTGTAATTTTTAGGTTTTCCTAGTAGGACATGGCCGTAGAATTCAATTGTGAGTGTGCATCTCACGCAGATTCGATTTTCATTGCATAGAGCTGTGTAATGAGGAGGATGTATAAAGGGAAGCTTTTAAAGGGAAGAAATATAAGTAGATATATCGTATAGAATCCTATTATATGTAAAATGTAAAATATAAGTATATCGATAATATGGTGTTCACGGTTTGCTTTAGGTTCGGTTGCGTTGGTTTTCTCGGTTAGCTCCGCTTTGGCTTAGAACATTAGGTTGGTAGTTAGGAAAAAGGTTGCTTGAACATGGCCATGGCACGTATGGGACTGACTGGGATGATGGGAGTGAGTGTATATGTAAGCGGGTATTTCCACAGAAGCGCTTACTCGTGTTGCCACTTTCGGTGTGAGATGTTCACCTCCTAAACTAAAGACTCAACTTGTACCAGTCTAGCCATTGTAACTATTAACCTAACTCAACCCTTTAGCTGTTCCTAGTACTCCTACTACTTATCTCTACAAAGATACAATGCGAATAGTACAAGTTGAAAGAAGCAAAATAGTATTCCCACTTAGAAGAAAGATGTTAGAGAGATCCTATAGGGATTGAAACCAAAACAAATCGTATAGCATCTACTATTTTGGTAACAGTTGCAATTTGCAATTGAGGAGGAAACAAGGCATATAGGCATAGACTCGCACATTTCAGCCCAGAACACGTACTATTATTTGCACACAACAGAGAAACTCGTATGTGCACATTGCACTGTCTATTAAGTAGTCTAGTCGGTGTGCGGTGAATGAGGGAGCGTCTGTAAGTCTCGTTCGTCTCTCTCCGTTAACTTCTGTCATCTCGAGTGTTGCAGTATATATTTATAAATATATATCTATACACATTAACAAGTACATATCAGATTATGTGAGAAAATAAGGTAGTCTGAATATACTTAGTTACTACGATTCATTCTGACAGATTTGATTCGGCTCACTGAATCCACTACTACTTACAAATAGTACAACTTGCTATACTTTAGCTGTGTCACATCACCACAAGTTGCAGAAAGAAGCGTCCTGAACTGTTTGACAGAACGTAAAGAACTCTTTCCACCTTTTGCCTTGGATTTGTGTTGCAGCATTGCATATTGCATTGAATTGTGTCTGATGTGCGTTGTTGTGTTCTGTGTGTGTTACATCACTTCACAGAGTCACACGACAAAAGAGCTGAACTGCATTGGAGACGTGAAGGAAAGTCGACTCCGTCAGTTCAGTACGCTCCGGGCACTCGCTCAATTGAATCCAACGCAAACACAGAGGAGGTTGGGAGTAAAAGAGTGACTCTCCAAACTACTACTACAACTACACGACGGCTACACTACCACACTCTCTTCTTCCGATGTCTCTCCACCACTCTGCTTACTAACGAACTCACACACAATAACCTGAACTGAAGTAAAGTTCAGTCAGTTCACAACTAGCTCTTCTACTGACGTGAGCATACACACAGGTATCTTCCTCAACTCTATCTAACAGCGACTTTTAATCTGAACGTAAATAAACCTACTATATATAGGTACCTTATATACTAACCATTACACTCATATTCTTCCCTATTTATTGTGTAATACACTCTTGTCATATTTGATAATACTACCAGACCCTAATAGAAAGATATAGGATCAAGGGACATTTAAAAACACAGGATACATTTAAAAACTCCGAAACGTGAATCTATACCTAAGTTACATAAATATTTTTTTCGAAAGAACATTTCAACTGCTGTTGTATGAAATCGCATCAGGTGGCTACATTTTTGATCACTGTTTGACTTTGTGCCGTTTCGGACACGAGCCTTTTTGCCCTTCACGCACAATTGAAATTGTTGCACTTACACATAAACAACTTCAGCATAGCAGAAGGTGTGTTTTGAGACTGATAGTGGATTTTCCATTGATGCGAAGCAGGTGTATCCAAGTTAGCTTGCATTTGAATTGCATTTCCGTGCACTTTGTAAGAAGTTGAAGGAAACTTCCGTTCCATTTTCATCTGGAGCAAGAACAAGGTAAAGTAAATCTGATTTTACAGTATACTCTAGTGTATAAATACGATATGTTCTCGTTTTGCATGATGTTGTTAAAGCTGAGGTGGTTTGTATGTCTGTACGATAGGTAGGTGTAGTACATAGGTAAATAGTTGAATGAATGTATGTTGGCAGTCAAGAATAGTTTTGGAGGATGGGAGGCAAAGGTAAAGGAGAAGATCGGTAAGTTACGTAACGTAACGTAGTAGCGTAAAAGCGTAAGCGTGGTGCACTGGTGCATGCACTTGAATGCACTTCACTCTCGAGTTGAGTCACAGTCGACATTGTGTTGCAGTTGTAGTTCAGTTTTGTGTAGAATGTAAGTATGTATGTATGTATGTGCCATCCTTTTCCTTCTCATTCAAGAGAACAGAAGCCAAAGCCACTGAAGCTGCTCTCTTACGACTTGGAGAACACGAGAACGAGTTGACTTTGACTTGGCATGGCTTGGCATACTTTGACTTGAATTGCTAGAAGGAAGGAAAGAGCCAACCAGACAGTCTTCCTTTCCCAGCTCCATATCAACTCTTTCAACTAAAACTTGAACTTGACTTTCTTTCTACCACACATTCACTACCACCACCAAAAACCTATTCCTTTATACTCCGAAGAGAGATACTTATCTTTCCATCCTCTATTTCGGCTTCCTTTTACCTCCTGAATACTATTTTCACCAGACATCTATTATGTGTACAGGAGTAAAGTACAGACAAAATGTAACCAAACCAGGCCAAACCACCAGCACCACACCATCAAACTGCACAACTCAATATACACAAGGCTCCTAAAATACAACTATACAAGAAAACCCAGCAACTCTTTGACTAACTTTGCTTTCCTATTTCCACTATATTTACTACAAAGAGATTCTACGCGCTCAGGCAGATACACTCCACAGATAAAACACTCTCCTTCTTTTTCATCACACACGCTGGTCAATAGCAGTAGCATGTGAGGATACGTAAGGTCGTTCATCTACACACATGTGTGCCTTCATCTCTGCTTTTATTCTAAAACCTACCATACACACTTTATTCCACGCTTTTTTAGCCAATCTTGACTTTCTCTCAGGCCAGGAAATATCTTTCCATTTATTTCTAAACTACGCCTTATTTTATTTTTTCAATCTTTGCTACACTCAGGACTTTGAAACCTAAAGCCACGAATCATATACTGTTTCACCCTGGCATGATAGACGAATAACTAATTAAGCTGAGTTTTTCGATTAAACTACGTAAGGTTGTACGTTGGAAATACAGGAATAATAATTGTATTTCCACGTAGTACAAACGATTAGGATTTGAAACTGAAAGGGTATGCAGGGTAATCTGACACTTTTTCTCTTTCGAGAACATTTGAAGGTTGAAAATTATCATTCGGATATATAGGTATTACGGGTATTACATACATAACTCCATAACATACTTGCGTACAATCTGTATCTTATTTTGTGTTTACTGCCAGCTTTCATATATTAAGAGTTGTATTTCTTATTAGTACTCTACTGTGGGAATTTGCTAGATATACCGATATACGTGATCATGATGATTTTCCATTCGCGTTTCAGCTCATGTCACAATCATTGAGGAAAATTCAACTCAGAAATAAAAATAATTAAATATCACATATAACTTTATAGTTCTATATTTAATTCAGTCAGAGCGCATGCAATCTGCATAGGAATTCATTTCTGCTTCGGCCATTACTATTTCCTTATTTATCCCTGTGTCTGTTCCTTTCTTCTCCATATCTCTTTGATGGTCTTAAGATGTGGCACAATTAGAGAGATACTAGGATTAACTCTTATCAGGTACATTATTGTTTAACATTAGAAGAACTCAGGTTACAAGTAGTTACATAGTATCATGCCTGGAAGTTACATTGTTAAAGTGTTTCTCATTAGGGTTTTCTATTTTTTGTTTTGTTGGATATCAGGTTCTCTGAGGTTCGTGGTAGACACCGAAGATCGGCCTTGGATTTATAAATACAGGAAATTAACGAAACAAAATTCTGAGTAGAAACTAATTAGCTTGTTGTACAGGTTCAGCATTTTCTTTGGTTGGTCTTTGCATCGGTTTTGTGAGGTTCCTTTCTACCTACGCATTAAATATACTTCAATTTAAGTGGTTAGCTCGATATTTTCGTGTAATTTAGTCGAAAATCAACTAAAAGGGTGTAGAAACAATAATTTGTGAGGAATTATATACATGTGGTCCGTTTTATCTTTTCTTGTTGAGTAATAGTCATCTCCTTAGGCAAGTACTAAAACTGAAACATATAATAATAATATTGTAATTATATAGAATGATGAATAAAATGAATTCTTCCAACAGAAATGAGTAGGCATGTATGAATTATGATAGATGTATATTTTAATAAATGACTACAGCATATCTGTGGAGTATTATAGTAATGAAATCCGTAAAGATTCCAGAATGCTTACAAAATTCTAGTACTTATACGTTGGGTTGTTTGCAGTAGCAAAGTAATCAGTACGTAAGGAATAAAAATACATTCGGAGTAAGTAAGTGTTTACATATTCAATGTGCTTCCTTTTTATTTCCTTTAGGATGCATGAGAAATTACATGCCATGACGTTCGGAAATTGAGTGCGCAAAAGCGGAGTGTAAATATAAATCTATTTAGAATCTCTGTCGAAAGGGGAATAAATAATTTACAACTATTTCGATGTTGTATGATGCACATTAAAAGAGGGATTCATTCCATGGCCATCCGTGATGTAAAAATGCAATATAATAAAAGTCTATAGGTACATTTTCTCAGGCTTTTAATGTCTCTCCTGCTCAACTGTATGTTCCTATCTATTGCTGTCTCGGATTTGAGATTGCAATTCCAAAGTACCTACGCACATTCTGTTCAAATCGAATGAGTCAGAGAGTCGAAATGAGAACATAAAATATTTTATATGATAAAGTCAAAGCTATAATATATTTACTTTACGTAACTACATAATAATATATATAAAGACACATCGCACTCTACTCAAGTTAGTCCATTCCTTACTTAAGTGAGTATGTATGTTCCATAAAAGTAGGCAGAGTACAGGAAGGAAATCTTTCCGAGGTATTTTAGGGATGTTTTCTGTTCTGCCAACTTTGTGGTGTGTTGTGTATCCGTCTGTCTGCCTGCTCTGACTGCATGTATATTTACATATGCGTATATTTATATTGAACCGAAAGTTCGTATAAATTTTAACTCATCTTTCCCTTTGGTAATTTCCTCTTAATAGTTATGTGTTCACAAAATGAATGACTGCGTACATAGCGTGGCATACCATAAGGTGCATTGCTTATTGCACAGCGTGAATTTAATGTATAAATGTACTTGCATATCTATACTTTTACTTATTACCTTTCCTTCATGGAATTAAATCCCTGCCTAAGTAACATGCACAGTACTACCAATGTATACTTATGTAGTTATTTTATGCATAACTATAAGAAAACATGCTTAAGATAAACATAGTAGTAAATAGGTACTGTATGTAACAATAATAACAAATGTGCTCTGTACATATGTAGCAGAGTAAACACACGAATTTCTTTTTTCTTTCCTTGGGTTTAAACACGTTTGGTTACATAATGTACAGATAGAGCATTAGTTAGTAGAATTTTACGGAGGAGATCAACTTTGTTCTACCACGTATAGAAAGAGACAAGTAAAAAAAGTAAAGTGCCTATATATATGTAGAAAATAATAATGCAGTACATAGGGTGTTACAATGGAATGGTCGTAGAGACCCATGTATAATATAAAATATTTATACATATATAAATGTGAGATGTGTCTGCATACATAGTTGATGACTTGGCTTTGGCTCCGTTTGCATTACACGGAGTTAGTTTAGTTGGTTGGTTGGTGAAGGCGAGAGTTAGTTAGGTTACGTAAGGATAGGATACGTAGAGTTCGGAAGAGACCCATGTGTGCAAAAGATACACACATATACATAGATCCACATTCACGTACACATATGAGGTCGCAAAATGTACATAATTTACAAGAGGATATGGGGAATAAAATTTTATTCCTGGAGCAATGGAGGTGGTGGAGGGGGGCCGAATGCTAAACTAAACTAAACTAAAAGCAAAAGCTTCTCCTGTTTCTATCTATCTGTGTTTTGTGTACATTATGAACAGAGCGCTCACTCACGATCGCTCTCTTCATTCTCTGCTCATTCTCTGCATGTGAAACTTATATTTATAAAATAAGAGTATTAGTATATTACTAATATAATAAGTTATAAGTAGGTACTCGTGCAGCATGTAGGCAAAGGGAAAGACTGTCTCCTGCACAATATTATATTTCACTATCAGCTATGTATAATAATATATAATAATATTCCATATATAAATGAAATAACTAACTCTTCTTCTTCGCCAGAGTCTGTGCGTCCTGTTTGTATGTGTGGAGAGAGACTATTACATTATATTAGTTAGGTTACATACGTACGTATTACATAAAACCCTCCGCCTACTCAACAAATTTATATTATATTTTATATATAGCTTCGAGCTGGGTTGTACCATTAGACAAAATTGTAGGGTAAGGGAGGCTGTCGGTTTGCTCAGCTCTCCTTTGGCCTGGCTCCTCTGGCTTCGTTTAGTTTGGTTGCCTTGCTTGTGCTCGGCTTGAATTCTCTGCCTTTGCCTTGCCTTGCTTGGCTCAGAAGAGAACACATCAAAAAGACTGGCATTTATATTCATCATCATTGTTTCTCCCATTATATTCTACGGTCCAGAATTGTTATGTTATGTTATGGCAGTAAGTAGTAGCAGTCAAGTCGACGAGAGATGCAATGCAATGGCGAAGGAAGGCCAGGAATGGATACTTGGGATACACAATAGACGAAGGAACACTAACAACGTACCTAATGTAACAGTAACACTAACAACGTAGCACTCCAGCCGCCGTTTTCTATAGAGAGCACTCCACTTGGACAGAACATAGTCATCTCATACTTTCGCCTTATTCTTATTATGACCCACGGAACGGCTACATTACAGCTCCACTATCAATATCAACTATGACTATCACAGGGAGAAGAAGGGTTGCGTATCTTTTGAAACCGTATCTACCTTTAAGTGCCATTCCGACAGTCATAACTATACACTGAAACTCCTAAGGTCGAAGTAATTTCAGCCGCTTCTAAATTCTCATATTACCCCATTTGCTCTATAATTTTACTCTTCACGTTATGGTTCTTCTTCTCAAGAATTTCTCTGGATAAAATAAGTAGTCCTGCCGCTTGACAACTATCCATATACTAATGCCTACTACATAATAGGGCTGCAGTATACAGCAATGCTACCCGGGTAGTCTACACTCATCTACTCACTCACACTTGCTCCTTTAACTAGGTAACTGACTTTTGTGAGTTGAGGTCGCTGCTCTGACTTCACTTCTGTCGGCTACGATTCCATTCACATTCACTCATCGCCACTCTTTTACACACTAGCTACACATATCTCTCTACACACACGATTAAGGCACCCATCCGAATCTCACACTTTTTATTGATATATTTTATTCTTATTATACGAATTACCCTATACGGGTGTGTTATGTTGTGTCAAAAAGCCAAGACTTCACTTTCCCACTCTTTCGTATTGTTATTACAGACTTTACTATTACACTGCGATCACAAGACGAGCGTACGACCTCACAGAACTATTACAGAAAGAAAAGTACTTTAATGTACTTTCTTAGCATCTTTCTACAACTTACATACACTCACTTCCCACTTGCGTGTCTACTACTACATAGTAGTATATAGTTACTATACACAAGTAGGGAGTTTGCATTGGCACGTACTAAGCAGCAGACATCCTTTTGACTTGGTTTCATTTACCTTTTCCTCGTCACGTAATTATTGTGTAGTAGTGTGGGTCTAGCTGTAGTATGAATGCATGTAATGTACAAGTAGTCTTGAATGTACATTTAAAAAGTACTTGTATGAGTACTTTGAGTCAACTTGTGCTCATCATATGAGATAAGTAAAGGTAAATAGTAAGTACGTAGGTAAGACAAGTAATAGTTGAGACGGTTGGTGCTGGTGCACAAACAATATAGTGGTGGAATCCACTTGAAAGCGAAGAGGACTATGAAGTGGTAAGGCATGGCAATAGTAGTGGCACTTGTAATAGTAAGTAAAGCACATAAGTAGCGCACGTACGTAGCGTTAAGTCAAGTCTGGGTATATTATTATTGCCGACTATTATAAGTAGCCTAGTAGGCATGAACTATTATTGAAGATAGAGGAAGAAAGGTTAGTTAGTCGGGTAGATAGAAGTAGCAGTTACGTTTACGTTGTCGTTGTATATATAGTGATGTCAAGTGAAGCAAGTCAAAGTCAAGTCAACTCAAAGGAGCTTAGTGCTTATTGGATTCTCATATACTTTTAACACTACATCATCAGCAAGTAGTTAGCCTAGCCTGGAGGCCTTGAGGAATCGTTATTTTGAGGTTGGCTCCCGATTTCCAAAAGCAATATGAAGTGAGCAACTCGCACAAAAAGTTGGCGAATAAGTTTTTATGTGGAAATAAAATAAGCCATTCTCCGCATTTGGTGAAGGTATTATCAGACTGTGCCGCGGAGAAAATCTAATGTAGAATAGCTGTGTACTATTACTACGTTATGTACCTACTATTACTATTACCGAGAGACGGACTCCAGCGAACAGACATCTACACGACGCTGGATGTTGTGTGAATCGAAAGGAATACTTTCCGAATAGAATTCTGCTGTTAGTTCACTCAGTTACACCGCTTTTACTTTTACTTGACTTTAGCTCCAGCAGATAGTTAAGTTCACTTCTTTTTGCTTTGCTTTGCTTTACTTCACTTTTACGGACCTCCCGTTATAATATAACATATATACATTACGTACATTACATTAAATTGCATTGCATTGCATTACATTACTTAAGGTAGGTACATTACTAATGTGGCTATGCAGTAGCTAGCTGCCCTACCTTCCCTCTAGACCCAACTCAACTATGTATTTGTATATTATAGAGAATTAATACTTACCAGATATCTCTGCTAGATAGTTTACTACCTATTCCATGGGATGCCAGGGCACGGAACACTAGATCGCTATGATATTTTATTTTACTATTCTACACTTCAGTTCAGTCACTAAGATCCCAAATGGATCTTATGTTCTATCTAGCCTCTGTACTTTCCCTCTCCAACGATATACTTTCTCTCGTCTCTATATATAATATTACGTACTTATACATAGAATGCAATATAAATGTGTGCAGCTTCCCCATTTTTATTATAAATGTATAATATCGATCTGCGAAATTTTTTCCAGAGGGGCTTTCCATTGCTGAACAACTAAAAACTAGCTGAGAGCTAAGTGAGTAAGTAAAGTAATGTAAAGCAAAGCAAGGAGAAAGCAAGCAAAGGATGGCCTGACTTGGTCTCGTCTCCTCCAGACTAGTAGTCTGGTGGCCATACACCACTATTAGTAATATTTAACAACTCTTTACTAAAAACACAACCAAACCAAAGCAAATGAAGGCTAAAGATATTATACTACGTACTCTGTAAAAACGCAAGTACTAAAACACGAAATTAAATGACATTTCCGAAATCTATAGACATTAAATCTACGGGAACATAATAATAAATAGTTAATTGTCAGTTAGAATCTAGATCATTTACTACAGTATAATATAGTGTAAACAGAAGAGTAAATATATTTACTATTTAGTTAAAAAGACCAAAGGAAGAAACACAGGAAAGAAATTGTAAGTAAAAGCAAAGATCATAACGAAGAAAGGAGAGAAAGCAGTAGAAAGATAGGACAGGAGCGTAGACACTATGGCGTATGTTATGGCTGCTATTTAATTTGCTTGGCAGACAATGCGAATGCCCTTGGGTAAGGTTTGATAGGTTCATAGTGAAAGTTCCTGGGCAGTTATTGCAGTGACACAGGTAACTCAGGTAAGAAGCTGAGCTACGCAAGGATTAATCTTATCTGTAAGTTTTGTAGCTCATCACTTCTTCATTGATATCAGTTGGCTAAGCATATGCCATGGATAAAAGAAAGTAATAATTTGTTACTTAAAATATAAAATTAAACACTGGTCTACAAAAAAGTAGTCTATATACATTCTATTCCTTGTATCCTTAACCAATTTGGAATATTTACCTTATTGACTATAGAACTTAAGCTATACTCACATTACTTACCTGTCTGGCAATGCAACCTGTACATATTATATAAATGCTTACGGTAAATATTCCAAGGAATTTTCGATAACCGCCTCGAAACTTTCACAAAACCTTAGCCAAGGGCATTTCCCTTTGTGCGCCAAGCAGTTTCAATTTTTGCCGTATGTTATTATGGCCGTTAGAATGAGAAGAAAAGGGAATAAAGGTTTTCCTCTTCCCACTGGTATGTAATAGACTAGGCACTAGGAATGCACTAACTAGGAAAGATCCGAGGCTCTGCTATTATATTTCTACGTACTAACTACTATTATGAAGGAGTCTATATATTCATGCTCCTGCCTTCCCTGCGCTGCTATCTCCTCTCCACTAACAACTCTGCCTGAGTACAGTGTGGAAAGTTGAAGCTAAGTGTACTGGTGTGGTAGGTAGGTAGAGAAATGCTAGTGCATCAGAGTAGTGTGTGATGTGATGTGACCCCCGAATCTGGTCGGGCAACCTAAGCAGAAGAACAAGGCAAGAGAAACTCCCTGGCTTTCCCTCCCGCCGGAGTAATTGCAAGAATTAAATTGCATTAGCTATTTGCTGTAAATGAGTTCTGCCGTGCTTCTCTATCTTTTGTGTCTAATTCCCTTTTTGCATTGATTTTTCATTTCAGCATATTCTTCCACACCACCTCGCTCTCTCTTCTTTCACTGCCTTTCCCTCCTTCTCTGCTTTCCATTTTCCACCATGTACTTATTCCCTTACTTAGTACTTTTTACTTTTATTTTTAGTTGTACGGACTGCGGAGTCCCAACGAGGCTCTGCTCTGTCTCGTGTGACTTGCATTGACTTGACTTGAACTGTCTCCTTTCATGCTCCATGTCCCTTTCATGTTCGATGGTCCTAATCTCTAATCGCATCATCATACCCCATCTGAACATTCTATATATTTTTATTCACGTAGTTTCCACTTTTCTCTCACTGAATTGACTCTACGACTTCCTTTCCCTTGTCTTCCCTCGATCTTTCTTCACTTTTTCTAAGTATGCCTATTCAGGATTTCCTACTCGCATTACATTACACTGGCTTTCACCTTTCACTTAAGAAACACATTCCCCTATGTCTTCCCGCACTCCGTCTATGCACCTATTTACCTATTATGTACCTGCAACCCCATACAGGACGGACGTGGTTCTTAATATCAAAATTTCGAAAGGAAAAAATATTTTTTACACTACTCTTAGTAGGTAGACAGATATTTAAACCTACTCGTCTATGTGATGCGATTACGATCCGTATCTTCCGTAGTAATGTGTATTTATCTCCATTGTGTTCGATATGCTCAGAGATAAGTACTCCAGGGGTAAAGCTCACATGTGGTATACACCTATGCGATATCATACAGACAACCATGTAAATAATATGCAACTGCGTGCTAAGTATATTTCTTTAGTATGTAAATGCATAGGGAATAGACGGAGGAATATGCATTTTGGGTAGCTAGTGGCTTTATAGACATAAGCATAAAGAGTAATGTGGATTGAATCAGTCCAGGTGAATGAGTTCAAGCCAAGTGAACGGAATACATTTATTCTTTAACTATTTTTATGCATGTATTTCAATTTAGTTAGCTAGGATAGAATAGTTCACTTCATTAACTACCTTACTCCTTTTGCATAAATTAAGAATGGATAGTGCCACATCCGTTTTATCCGCCAAGACACGTTTAGCCATACGTACCTACTATACCTACTCACTTTAAAGGAACGAAATGTTAAGTGCTAAGTTACGTATTTACACAAGGAACAGCGTTCCTTGTACTATTAAATTAGAGTGGCTACCTTTTTACGTATAAATGTGTCCAATAGTCACCTCTAGGTACATAAATCCTTGGCAGTGCAAAATTAAATTCGCTTGCTACATAGAACTTGCCTCTGCTAACAGTTTCTTGTTTTAGATTAGTTTCGATGCATTTCCTACTTGTTTGCCCTAGGCTTTTACTATTGCATTCAACTCCAGAGTACTCATAGATACCTACCTAATTTAAGAATGTGTTTGCTGTGCATCTGATGTACTCACTACAAGAGTTACTCAGGATTCCCATGTAAACTGTACATAGTTACGTACCTTTGTTATTTGTTTTTCCGGGAAATATCGTGTATACTCTGAGTCGACAGTCTACAATTAGTTGTAGTCATTTGAAATAAACATTCTACGATTACTAGTAAGCATTTCTCGATGATAATAGCCCCGTTTGTGTGGCCCGATTCCGTAGTGCAAAATTGCATTACATGCTTTACATTTACACTGCAAACATGTTACATTTACTCTGATGCATAAAGAGACTACAGACACCAGTACTTACCTAACTAATGTTAAGTATAATTGCTTTCTGTACTCCCTTGCTACCTCCTGTTTTCAATTGCTGCCGGAGATTCGATGGAAATTGAAAAATTCGTCATTTTCATCTTCATTCCCTTTTTCTTTTATAACCCGTCAGATCAAAGTGGGGAAAATTCGTTGTGAAAGGAAAGAAATTCTAATTACGCAACCGTTCTAGCACCGATTTGCAATTAAGCCAAACGAGATGGGTTGCAGAGGAAAGACTCGGGGAAATATATATTTTACTATATAAAAGCTATATCTTAGGGGTTGGCTCAATCCACTTGAAATTACTGACGTGGGGTTGGAAACAGCTCTCTGTTCCAGTATACGTGTAGATCTAAGGCTAAGAATACAGAAAGTGTAAAAATTATATTTTCTAATAAATTACTACTGCTACAAAGAGTTTCAAGGTGATAGACTGATTGGGGTATTACTTTTTGAGCATAAAATACAAGTTACGCAAAAATGTAATCATGAGCTTAGGAGGCAAAAAAGATCAAATGATTCTACCCACATTTGTCAGTCGTTTCTGTAAGAATTTGCATAAATTTTTTTACTCTGAAAAGTTTTTTCCTTTACTCTAGACAGCAACTTTTAATTTAAATACATCTCACCGAAATTACGGAATGTACAGTTATCCATCGACTGCATTCTAGCGTATCTAAATCATAGGTGCCTTCGTTTTAGACCCAATCTGCATAAAAGGTAAAATAAATCAAGATTTTCTAAAATTACTTATAAAGTTTGATTTTATTAGTCCACCCTCTGTACTATATTGCAAAAACGAATTATGTCAAGGACCAGAAGACTTATTTTCTAGTCTCACTTGCCAAAGTAATTTTCAATGCAAAGAAACTAAATTGGTGTTGAAAAATTGACGGAAAAGCACAGAAATTAATTGACCATACTTTATTCCTAAATGACACATCTTTAGTAAGGTTTCTTAAGGTTACTCGCACGTTTCCTATTTGTAATGCAGAACCTAACGTTTGCCATGTAGAACAATGAACTCTTTAATGCATACATATCATAAAAAAGCTGCGTTCAGTGGTGCAAATGCTTTTCTATTAATTTCGGCATGGAAGTAAATATATGATGACAATGTTAGACTCTTTGTCTAATTATCGATCTACTAATACCACAGGAAATTTTTCATTGGTAGAAAAACGTTCCTGCTGTGCTGTGGTATTTAGTAGGTATTAAAAGTGTCCCCTATAGTCTAGGATAAAGAATTAAAACTGAAAGTACTTATAGTATGAAGGGAAAATAGTAGCAGATGCCAAAATACGGAGGCATACTGATGATATTATGGTCACCTTTATACTATGAAAACGAGTGAACTATGTAGAGAATAGCAGGATGTGTGTACATTCACCTTAATGTCCAGTCAGAAACCATATTAGGTATATGTATACTTATAATTAGTTATTATAGAGAAGTCCATTGTAGGATTTTGGTTGACGTAAGCTAATGGAAATCGAAAATAGAGACTTGACTTGATTTGTGGATTGATGCCAATGAATATTATATGGAGCTTTTTTCTCCTATTAGTCGTCCCAACCTAAACATAAAGAATGCATTGACTTTTTTCTTTGCACAAGGAGCAGAGAAGTCTGTTTGTACAAAGAGCATGCTATTGAATCCAGTGCCTAATAAAGCTCAATAGACTTCTTTTAGTATAGGCTAAAGGACGTAAACGAGGAGGAAAGGTATGCGTCGAATAGTAAACACAAAATCAACATCAATAGCGACACACTCGAATGGGTTACATACGGGTTACATACGGTGTTCTTCAAAGAACAACTTTGCTATAATATGACGGGTTGGAATGGTAAGTAATCCTATAACATGTCTGTGGTTATGTCTACATGGATACTTACACAGAGGAGGGAAATATAGCATTGTGATAATGGATTGCTTTAGTATTAATAGCAGTAGGCATTATAGGATATTAATGTGCATAGTGTATCGAAGAAATCATTAATATCATTTACCTTAGATTGCACAAATGTAATATAGGTCTGCATTTAGTATTAATAGCAGTAGGCATTATAGGATATTAATGTGCATAGTGTATCGAAGAAATCATTAATATCATTTACCTTAGATTGCACAAATGTAATATAAGTCTGCCTGAGTCTATGTTAATAAAAGCAAAAGGTGAGTCAACTGTAATTCGACACTCGAATGAAATATATACGTATGTGGGTTTCTCTAAATTCATGTGCTACATGTAGAGTATATTTGATTATGCTTACATTTTGATTTTGCATAACCAAGTAGATTGGTGCACTGGACTGAAGGACTCCCGGGAGTTGTCCAGTGTCCTTGCTTTATTGCCTTGTCCACTCTGGCTGTCTGTCTGAGTATTGGTAACCCAAGTAAACTATATTGTCTGCATATTCTCAAGTAAACCTTAGTACATTAGAAAAAGAAAGTTGAGACTTTCTCCAGTGTTTGGTTTCTAGAAACGATAAGTTACTTATATCGTGTATTTACAAACTACAGGGTCCGCTCCTCTATCAGTACACACAGGTATGCATATTTACTGACATGTATTTTACATATACTAATATAGATAAGATCCACGTGCACCAACTACAAATTCAACAGACAGCAGAAGTCAAGTATAGTGCACCTTGTAGGTTAGTTCTCGTTAGTAGCCCAACTAAACTATCCTCCTATCTGCTTATCCAACTCCTCCTATTCAATTCTGCACAACATGCTTACATTTCTGCCTCTAATATTTTAGTGCTACTAGTATGATAACATAATAGAATTTTACTGTCGTCTAATACATATTGGAGGAGAGCATTACCTATGTATTTGCATGTTAACTTTATTAAGGTTACATGCTACGAGGATGCCTAAATACTCAATAGGCTTTACCTGCATGCATGTCCTGCAAGAACAGTTCCGCTTACATGCATTTACTTTTGTGGTGCAGGGTATTTTATATTCTATTAGTATGACTTTCGAGTATTCCTACGAAGAAAGGAATCGATAGTGACATGCTAAATTGAAGTCGTAATTGAATCATCAAATCATTTTGTATATGCAGCTGTACATCCTACTCGGCTTGTTTTATACTCAGTCACTACTGACTTTACTTATGTGTATATCATTTTTACAAATAGATACTAACATGTATAGCTATAATAATATTATTATGCTATGAGGTTAGTTATGTTACCTATTTATTCAGGATATAATGCGACAGCATTCATTATTATGACACATTGCGATGCGATGCCGTGTCATGGCACAACAAGCAATAGTATCTCTTATGCTAAACTGAAAATTTATTATTAATTCAAAGGTTTTCTACAGAGCTATCCCAACTTTCTCATTACTTTCCTTCCAATCCTTCCAGTTGGCTGAAACTTTAATAACGGTTACGTATATATCCCCGGTTTTATTGAAAGAATTAGATTTAGAAGGTCAAATAAACAATTAATGAACAAAAACGGACATTGTATACCACTTAGAAAACAATTACTCCTTACACATTCAAGGAAAAAGTCAAAAAAGAAATTAAAAAACAAACCAGCATCTATTTTTAATATGTTATGAGTTATGGTAATGGATATGTGTAGGAATTTGCAAATTCTCAATGGAATTTGTTAGCCTCGCCTGGTCAAGGAAAATAAGACATCAAATAAGGGTTATTGTTTGTCGCTATGTATTTATGAAAGTTGTGAGTCGAGTTGACAGAAATATTGATACATAGAGGAGTTGCACATTTATATCAGGAAGCAAGGGTTATACATATTAATATGATTATTATGCCTGAGCTTGTAATAAAATAGAACAGTCCGAGTAGGAGTGTCATGTCGTAGGGAGTGATGTAACATAACTTTGGGTAAGAGCAATAGATAGCACATAATAATATTATTGGAACAACGTCTCCTTTTCTGTATTGTGAGTACTATAGACACATTCTAGTACAAAGGAGAAATAAAAGAGAAGGAAATAGATATTTACTGTAAAAAGAGATAAAACGCTTCCTTTCTGTTGTGATAAAGTATTTTGTAGAGTTTTTTCCCTGACACTGACTGCAGCCTAACTGGCCTCTCTTTAGTTTCTACTTTCCCAGAAAATAAAAAAGAATTCAGAATAAAAGCGGAAAATGTTTGTAATGGAGTGATGAGAGTGAGGCAAAGCTAGAAAAAGAGTTGGCTAGAATTTTAAAAATTCATTTTTTGGAAGCTCCCACGAGTGAATCGATAAATCAATATGTAGACTTTATAATGAATTATTAATTTTATAGTTTAGAGGGTTGCAGGTATATATTTTCAGCTTGGATCGATCGATTTTTTCATGTGTGCCCAAAATTTGTGCTGCAGCACCCGCACTTACGTATCATAAGATATACGATGACGATGGAGCGATAGCTACTAAAGCCCAGCCCCCCATATAACTTTTATATTTGATATTTTGATTTCGGTCCGTCCAGTTCATTCTCTTCTAATGCCTACCCTGTAAAAAAACTTACCAAAGCTATTATATTATGTATCTACCACCTACTCATATAATAAAATGTACCTACCATGAACAACTGATATCCACCTAATAGACTGTCGAGGCAGAAATGCTACATAGGTACCATTATTTATAATATGTATGTATTCATGTATGTCAGCTACCCGTTTTTTTTATTTTTTTATCACATACATAAATATTGTAATGTTTTCTACCTACATACACACCATTAAACATACTCTATGTAGCTCTGTAACAACTACCTTCTTATCTTGACGGACTAAAGCTCATTTTATATTATATGCATTAAAATTACATAGACAGTATAAAACATCGAGTCAAAACAAAGCAACACCGAATGGAAACTCTCCCTCCTAAATGTATTTTCGTGTTTTATGTTGTTATGTTATATATAATGCATTTATTGTGTCTGCATATTTAACAGGAATATTCTTTACGCTTTGGTTTTACTTAGATACCTGAGTTAATATCCTAGCCTATCACTATATACCTTACTCCAATACATTGTCTCGACAATTTTATATTTATATACGCCCATTTCATAAAGCCAGACATAACCCATAATTTATTTTGTTTTTCCCGTTTAATTTCATATAATATTCTAGGTTTTTTGTGACGTTTTGAATTTTTTATGGCAGAACCAATTTCATCTAAATTGATTTATTATTTTGCAATATTTATAAATAGCCTAACATACAGAGAAAAGTATAACTCCCTCCCATTACCAACCAAATAAATACATATTTTATCACGGAACTTTCGGTCTATCGCTAATTCTTTCATTCCTTTCATTCTGTAGCAAGAATCTAGTGTGACTTGAACTTATGTCCCTACTTTCTTTGTTTTGGTCTTAGGAAAACTTTGGACACCTTTATAAATCCGTATACACGTTTTGGAAGTGGGTAGTCTTATTAGTTGGACTTAAAACAGTAGGAATGCGTAAAATAGTATTATTAGAACTAACGAGATACATAGTTGGATAAGGAAATGCTGAAAAAGTTCATTTAGTTTTACATCGCTAAAGTAGCTAAGTGAGTGTGGGTATATATTTGTGCTAAGTACAAATAATGTAAAATGTTATACCTATAGAGCAAGACACTTAGTTAAGGTAATAGTGTGTATAGAGTGTGGAGTTTTGAAGTTGGGGTCAAATAGGTGTGGTTCCAGAAAAAAGTTGTTCATTTTTCCCCTTTTCTTTTAATTCCAGATCAGGCGCTGCTGGAGGAGGAAGAAAGAGCAATCAACGAAGCGGGACAAGCCACACAAGAGGTTGAACATTGTTTCCAGCACTCTTTCTCTATTGCCTAGAATAGGATGCTGAATGGGTTGTGACTTGACTTGACTCCATAACATGAGGAAAGCAAACTAAACAACAGCAGTAGTGCAAAGAATAGACTCGTCTTTTAACAGAAAACAAGTAAATAGCAGTCAAGTCAACATCAACAAGAAAAAAGAAGTTAGTACTCTACATAATACAGATATAGTCACACACATCTCTCTCCACTACAAAGTGCAAAACTCCAACTTCCTACACACAGTCAGAAATATATACAGGATTGCAAAACCTCAAACGCCTAGACGAAGCCAAAGAAGAGACAGAAAGAAGAAGCCGTCACTTACGACTACTCAGTCAACTGAACTCCACTCTAGTTCACTTGAACTTGAGACTGGAGGAGAGTGGAAACGGATTTCAAAGGAAGAAAAGCAACACGCGGACTGTCGAGGATTCCCCCACCGAACCAGACACATACCATTACATTACGTAGTAAGACCGAAGTAAACTGAACTCGAGCCAAATAGCTAAAAGTGGAAAGAAAGGCCGAGCTTTCACTGTTAAGAAATAATGTGTAGCTAATTTGACCATTGTACATTTCCGCTCTCGTGTGGCTAACCTTTCAGCGGGCCGGGGATCAATAGAAAGCCACACGTTCTCTCTATAGCTCGGAACGGACTCCTGTATTATTATCTTGAGCATTGACTACAATAGAACCGGCTCTACACTAACTGCCACTGCTAACTGGTATGTCATGTTCGTAACTCTACCCGTTTAATACCACCACAAGGATAGACTACGCAAAGAATCCTTTTATTTCAACTGCTATACCGAATGTGTATTGTATTTGTTGGTTGGAGATTGAAACTGAACTTTCGCTACTCGTTACACTCTGAATAAACATAGCAGTACTAGGAACTCCTCTGGATTCCGTACTGCGACCCTACCTATTAAAGAACAGATAGCAAGTTAGCAATTGTACATTCTGTGGTTTGGTTGCCAGTTCAGTTGGTTACATTACATAACAACTAATACTTTACTTACTACGACTACTACTCAAATCGACTAGGACTACTCCTGGAGTTGCAGTTGTGCACAGGGAAATCCATCCAATCTCGATTCGCCTCTGAGGATTGGATTCAATTGGATCGGATCGGATTGTGTTCATTTGAGTCGGCAAGACTAATCCCTTCTTTCCATCCACTCGACTCGACGCGATTCTGAACTCCAGAGTTCGGCACATACGGATGCAAAAGTAAAACACACTGGAAGATACTGTTACGTTGGCGAGCATTATTGGTGTTAGAAGTAATATTGGTAAGGCTCTTGACGTACTTTTCCTCACGCCACAGCCAACACTACTTTTCCATCTAATTCTCTTGAATACGACTGCTTTTATTGCAGTTTGCACACTTCACCAAGGTATGTCACGTCAGCGGGGCCATTGATACCCTACTATATAGATATTAAATCTCAGGAATAAAGGATCCGAAACGTGAGTCATAAAATAATACCACTCGCTCTCTATAGCCGAAATCTAACACTTAGGGAACTCTGGGATATGATATTTATAATATATTATGAAATGTGTCTGGAGATAAGGGATAATGTTTGTAGT
>JABASH010002318.1:0-20729 GCA_019776445.1 Tomocerus maximus
GAGGACTTATAAATTTACAATTGAAATATATTGTTCTTATAATAAGATACAAGAATACAGGTACGCAGCACGATTGTACTGTGGAATAATTTTGAATTGGATAAGTTTTGTAATCAAGTAACAATATATATTACTTCATTTTTTCCTATAATATATATTTTAATTGCTTTGAGAGAACAAAATAATGTTCGAAACTTTAGGAAAACCATTTCAATTGTATAAATCCAGTAGTTTTAACGCAAACGTATTTGTTACTTTGTTACTCAAAGAATTACTATAGATATAAGATTAAATTTTAATTGGCAGGTAATTAACAGGCAATGGATTTTCTGGGTTGAAATGCATGAATCACTCAAAAAGGTTATTTATTGGAAGACACTTTGGGAATCTCGCTGATTTCTTGATCACAAAAGGAATTTTCGAATAGCTTCCTTGACATTTGGCCAAATTACGTTTGTTTCAGTTCCACTAAACTCTTGAAGTAGCTTAGCTGCACGGTAATGGTCAATCACGGGCTTTGTGGTCTGTTCGTATAGCTGTAGTCTCTTTTTCACCGATTCAGGTTTGTCATCTTCCCGCTGAATCAAGTCCTCTCCAGTTACGTCATCCTTACCCTAGGACCAAAAAGTTTAATAAATATTTGCTGTTAGATGTAATGTAAATATATATCTATATATTATTATGATAGCGAAACTAGAAATATACTACTACTGATTACCGGCACTTTAGGAGGATTAAACTCCAAATTGTACACTCTCCCACTTTTGACATGGATGAATCGACTTTTCACACGGTCAATGATTGTAGCGAATGGAACATTCAAATGAATGACTATGTTGGGATGAACACTTTTGTCAAGCAGGGCAGCTTGTTCCGTGGTTCTGGGATATCCTGCCCATTAGAACAAAATATCCATTTAATAATAAATTAAAAATGAGTAAATAAACTCCTTTGGAGTGTCTATAAATGTTCAATGCTTTAAATAACAAAAGATATGAACTCACCATCTAAAAGCCATCCTTTGCCCCGACCAACAGCTTGTAATTCAGTTGCAATCAGTGGTCCCATTAGACTAGTAGGCACTAATTGACCGGACGCAACAATAGGAGCTATCTGAATACCCAAATCTGGGAATATTACAAAAGTTAAAACAATTTAGTAACCAATATACAGTTGTAGGCATGACTAATCCTGTAGAGATTTAAATGTTTATTATTTCAGTAGTTTTTGGTAATGGTAAACAAATCTAAGATAATAGAAGCCATTCAATTCGGCTATTAATTAATAAAAAATCGAAAATGTTTCCTACCCGTTTTTTTCTGAATGTGATTCCTCAAAGCATCTCCACTGGAGAGATGAAACAGACCAAAATCCTTGACAATGCGTTCTGAAACTGTTCCTTTTCCAGAGCCAGGTGGACCAATTATAATAGCTCGGATAGTTTTCTCCTGACTTCCATAGAAGCGTGCCAAAATTTTATCCAGGCTAGAAAAAATTGCAAAAATGAGTAAACACATTGTAACTTTGTAACTCCAATGACCTCATTTAGCTCTTTTTTTAAATTCTAATAGTATAACTTAATGACGACTACCCGAGAATGTTCAATAGGTTAACATAAATGTAAAATTTGAAATGAGGTAATGAAATTATTTTTTATTTATCAATCAGCTGCTTTAATTATCAGTTTAACACTTTTAGACCATTACATTATTTTGTTTACAATATTACTAACAAAGTTTATACTTACCCCAGCCAGCCTTGTTTTGGATGGATTTTCTTTAGTATAACGATCATTTTGCGTATACTTTCGAATTTTTATTTTATTAAAAGACTTGATAAAAAATTCTAGATAATTATTCGGCGTACTACTGAGGTCAGAGGTACAGACAGATTGTGAAGTTTAGTTTCTCTAATCTACTGATAGTTAGACATTAAACACAATCAAATATAAACCAATTAGTAATTAAGTATTCGGTCGAAGTCGGACAGATTTTTGACAGACACTACTGACTACTGACAGACACGTGCGGAGAGAGACAATAAAATGGGGCAATAACCGGAAAATGAGATCCTATCCTACTGAGCCGACAGACAGCAGCTCTTGAGAATTGTGTTTGTGTGTATCCACATTATTTTGGCAAGAACTTTGAAATTCACGCGCATCGTGGACATCATCCGCGGATTCTAGTCTATTTGGATTTAAACGTTTTCCTTTGTTAAAATTAAAATCGGTTTGTCAAATGGGTTGTTTAATTGTTTATGCATTGAAAATATTTCAGAAAACCTGAAGATAAGGTTATTCCAGTTTTAATGGAATTTAATTTTTATTGTCAGGTACCCTGAAAGCCAATCGTAATGCTCAAACTTTTTGTCAATTCAAATGCTTTAATTTTTCTCCCGATATTTACATATTTATATTTTATCTGTAGATTTGTAGTTTTATATTTTTTTTACAAAAGGTCTTTTTGCCACTACTCATTCGATGGTTTTGAAAGGGGAACACTTCTTTTTACAATTTATGATATGCCTTACACGTAAAATTAAGATTAGAACAATTTTCTAGCATGTAAAATTTTATTCTTAAAAGCCATTACCTACTTATGAATTAATAAAACATTAGTAATGTGTTTTTACAATAATCTGACTATTACAGGGTATGAAATAGGTTAGTATTTGATTTAGGAGTAATGCAAAGTTTAACTCTATATAATATTATATTTATGTATCATTTTTGTCTAAAATGATGTTAATATCTAGATGCAGTTTGGGATGTTATATACTTGACATGTATTGTAAGTACATTTAATAAGAAAATTGCGGGATCACAACGAATGGTGATGCTCTTGGATTGAATATACGATGAGCAAATAACATTTTTCCACTAAAAAATCAACCATGCATGCAATACAATCTTTTTTCAGCAATATATACAGTGCTTAGTGAAGCATTTCATAGAAAATTTTTCAAACAGGAAAAAATGAGTTTAGAGGTGAGATTCGCGATTCCTTGCTGACAGAAGAGAGGAGAGTGCTTCTAATAGTTTCTTGTGAAGATGTGCCTAAATTCGTAAAAACTATATCCTGAAGCTGAAGCTATTGAAAGCTACTGAAACTTAAGCTGGGACCTAAACACTGAGATAGTATATCGCAGTATTGCTGAACTATATATCTTTGTCTCTGTCCATTTGAAAGCGTCGAGATTTCAGAGCACGATGCGTTGCAGATGCAAAATGCAGATGCAACAGAGATTTTTTGGAGTTGCTCGAAGGTACCATTGTCGCTATCGTCCTTGTTGGTATTTTGGTGGGATAGCATGTCAAATAAAGCTATAAAATTGAAAAGAATTGAGAGAATTAATAGGAATTCCAAAGACTACATCCAATAGGTGTGGTTTGGTGCAATGAACAGATTGTCAAGGATTTCAACACACAGACTGCCTTTTGTTCTGTTTAAAAAACGTTGCAAACTGTAAAGCTCTGTAATTTGATGTTAGGCCATGGATTTTTAAAGTCTGTGTATACATGAAAAAATAATGTAAAGATGTACATAGCGAATTATCTAGGATTAAGGGTAGTATTGTCGTGCGAAGCAAATTTTCATCCTCACCATAATTTTATTGTTGTTGAAGCTACTACTTACTAACAACCAATTACAAACACCAACTACTTCCCTCCTTATAAGTGGCGAGAGAATAATTATGTTTTAGATTTAATTTCAAATGTGTGCTCAAGCTTATTTAAACTTTCTCATGCTTTCTGCATGCTGATGGGATGTGGTGCCCCCAAATTGAAAATCTCACAGCCTTAAATTAAATTAGAACGATTACTGTTCCACATAATACTAAAACGAATTCATCATTAATGGCTTTTATTCCATTAATTTTCATTATTTTTATTGACGTATTTGTAAGTATGATATGGTATGATCTGTAGTTATGTATTTAGTAGTACTTACTGCGATAGCATAGTAATAGCATCAGAGATAATTAGTATAGTTGCTAAATATGGGATATTATACTGTAGTATTACACTAATAAGATTTTAGTTAGTTGAGATAAGATAGATAATTATAGATGTAATATTAGGATTTTATCTTCAACATCTCTTTCTAAAATTTTTGCATGAAGAAAGGAGTGAAGATGTCTTACCGTAATAAATGTTCTCTGATGTGCTATATATTATGTCAGTGTGTGCATTTCTGCTGAGGTACGCAAGATATTGCATTACAAGATGTAATTGCAAATGTAAATGGTTAATGTTCGTTTGATGCGGCATGGAATGTAGGACTGAGTTGAACGTTAGTTACTACATAATAATGACATAGCTAGCACCAAATTTTATGACTGGCAATTCAAAGGCCTACATAAGTTGAGGATGGGCCACAATAACGCAAAGGGCTACTTATGCATAAAAACAATTAGATAATGACAAAAATTATTTATTTTATAGCCTACCATGAAATTTTATGCCGGAATTAGCTGAAATGCTCGAGTGATCGCCCTCATCATAGGATGTCTACTAAAGGATGCAGATTTGCACAATAAAAAGAAGGATTTAATGCACCATTTAGTTGTTTGCAATTAAATAATGAAATCTAAGATTTTAATCTCCTTTCATTTACATAAACTTGCATGTTGCAACCAAAAATACTATCATACAATAAAGAATTGTCAACAGGTATTGACTATATTTTATTGTCAATACTTTCAAGACAGGTGCTTCCTGAATTTTCTGATTATGATTCAAGTTTAGAAGTCGGATGACTTCCCGAAGAATATTGTCCACATATGAATATATGTCAAATCATATACTGAAGCACAATGATTTCATTTTTCTGTACGTAGTGGAAATGAAGTAAATAATTTTTAACCACGGTGGTGAATAAAACCCATGAAAAACTACGGCTAAGAGTAATAGGAAAAGTATGAGTAAGCAAATTGAAATCAACGTCAAGGAATTTTACTACCTTATTTTATGGTTTTAGACGTTAGAATAGCAATATGGCAGGATGTTTGTTGGTTGTGCTCAGTCAGTTTTACATAGAAAGAGTTAAAGTTGGTTTAGGATGGCAAATGGCATTACTTTATGTATATCATGCCTTCATTGCATCTTTAAGTCAGAGCATCGCCAACTTTAATATAAAGAGTATACTAATATTGCATTGTGGTGTTAGTGTTGTGTACAGACAGATAGTGTGATGATGTGGGCTAAAAAACACGGAGCAAACGATAAAGTTACTAAACTACACCCCAGCCCAGTATACAAGTCAATTCACCCACCTTGTCTTTTATTACTGTACTTTTTCTTTACCTTTCAACTGATTGTGAAAGGCTTGCTTACCTGATGCCTCTAAGCTATAAAGCAATGTAAATGTGATGCTGTTTTGTAATGTAATGTGAAATTGTGATCCAAGTCAAGTAAATCCAATGCACAGAATCCTCTAAAAGCTGACTAACAATAAGACACAAAACATCTACCTAAGACACAGAAGCGTAACCAGAAGACAATCCAACCCAAAATAAATCCCTATAGGCATATTTATTTAGTTACTAATATAATACTTATGCACTTCGTAATTGTCTAATTGTCTACTGTCTTGGTGTCTTATTTGCATGCTTTGTATATATAGTCGTAGAAATTAGCAAACCTAGTTAAAATGCATATTCTTAGATTAGGAGAAAAGATCAACCCTTAATAACCTCCGCTTGATACGTCCTTTTAACACATCATATAGTAAACAGATAGCTGCGGATTAATTCTTGCTAGAATTCAAATCTATCTAGTTTTATATTATCTGGTATATATAATTCTTCTGTCTATGTCGGTTCAGTGAGTTCAGTTCATCTATTCTATTGTGTGATATAATAATGTGATTGAAGGCAGGTGTGTGCACAGCGTGTATGCATATAGGTAATTCCTTAAACTTTTACATAACGTTTGCGTAGTAAGTAGTAAAGTAATACAAATGTATGTATCCTCTTGAATAAGTATATACTACTCTAAGTAACTGTAAGCAATACTAATGAACACATAATATAAATATTATACTCACACAATTTAAAGTATAAAGTTTCTAGATACTTTACATGTTAGAATGTACTTTCCTGGCATGATAAGTAATACCTAGTAGGTACCTTACTAGTACTTAGTACTACATGAATATACCTTTCTTTAAAGAAACACGGCTATAAGATTGTAGAAATTATTCTTAGTAGGTAGTAGAAGATACCGCAAAAATCCTATTGTGACCCAGACACAATGTGGCCACTTTACTGATCTTTCTATACGTATGGTACAGAAGGTAATTTTTTTATTTGCTAAGTATTTAGTTCGTTTCACCAGGATAAATATTAAATATAATAACTATCACACTTCTTCTTTCACCTAATGTATTTCAGATTCATGTCCAGGGTCAGAAACAACAACCACCCCCCAGCTCTATAAACGTGAGTTTTCATTCAACACCGACAACTATGCAACTTCTGGGTGGTCTGCTGGAAACCGAGGAAAGAACAATGGGAGTTTCGACAAGAATTCCCAGGGGAATACTCTCACATTTGTATATGGGGAGTGTTTGTGGTTTCTCACACTGGACATGAATCTGAAACACATTCGGTGAAAGTAGAAGTGCGATACTATTACAAATAAGCCTACAGAATAATGATGAAATTGCTATGACAAATTTGCTTTTAATATTAATTGTATGCTCAAAATCTCTAGTAAAAGATGATGATGAATGATGACGATGATGAACTCATATACAGTACGCAGTCCCTTATGTTTTACATACAGTTCAAAGTTACTATATTGAGCTTTAGTATTTTACTAGGCCACCAGTATTGTGACTCAGTTTTGAAAGATTGGTATCCAGCAAGCATTGGTTGAATACGCGCTTGCGCATTGCTCATTTTTGGGAGTTAGTCCATGGCATAGAACATATACATTCTTGCATGTGTACAAAAGAACACGATTATATATAGAATGTTAAGTTTACGTCTTAACATCTAAATGACTCCAAAAAGTAGATCCTGTTGCTACTTTCAGGCCAACTAAACGCACTAGATACTTTAAACAATGCGGGAGGATCAGGTTGAATAACAACCGACCGACTTTAAGGCTACCTGTACAGTGCGCCTACGCGAAGTGGTCGTATTTTTTTATTCATACAACAGATAACGAGAAAAATTGAAATGTATGGACTACAAATTCGGAGAGGTGATTGGCTGCTGCCGATGTGGTTCATAAATACAATTATGAGGAGCCCTTTTCACCCTCGGGTAACCTGCGAGGATCCAAGAAAACGAGGCGGCTAATTCAAAGTGTGACTTATAATTTGTCTGTTTCATATGTATTTCTTCCCCATCAAAAAGTATTTAATTATGAAAAATGCAGGCAATTTTTGCGAAAAATGGCCACGGGGTTGGTTATGTAAAAATATGTGGTACACGTTTTAAAAAATATGACATGTATGTTTATTCCGCACGGCGGATGAGTTATCAATGTTCTGCGTATCGACCTGGCAACCTTGACAATGGGATGTCCCAATTGTTAGCCGTTAGTTACTGATTTCAATCTTTAGTTTGCTTTATTGACTGAATAGGTTTATTTAATCATTAATGATTCATTACAGTAACGGTTACCTCTGGTCCCTCTTGCTAGTAGAATTAAAAAAGTGTAAAGGTTTTCAAGTTATGGACATAAAAATATAGTCCGGGGTGTTTTGATAGTTGTACGGTATGTTATATTGGTGAAGATCGTTACATCACTCACTCACACTTACACACTACTGAGTTTACTATATCACTAGTATAATCAACTACTGTAGAGGGATGGCACTATTATGGCATACGAGAAGGGACACCCTATATTAGTATATGGTGCATACCTATACATGCATACTTATATATCCGTCTATGTAATGCAATGTGACCGTAGATTTTCCTGTGTATAGAGATATATAGAGAATCTGACAAACGAATCCTTCCAACTTAACAGCAACCTTACGGAAATGCACTTCAACTTTACATCGACGACGTCTACTCACTGCTCTAATATTATTACCGTTTGTGTATATAAAACACAATCAACAGTACTGACAGCCTTTCCCTCATTTTTGAATATCCAATGAGACATCCATTTCAAATATTTCTAAAATGGATAAGGATTCAAAACTTGTGATAGAAACTAGAGGAATCGACATTCTAAAGAGACTGAAGGTGGAGGAACAGCCAGAAGACATCGTAAGAAATTCTTAAGACCTCAGTCAAGTATTATAATATTATAATTTATGTTTTATCTTCTGACAGACATCGCCACACCGAATTACGATATTTCCATGAGTTGTATACCCCATTGATAACAATAATTGTTCTGACAAACAACGTTTTTTAATCCAAGAAATTGGCCCGTGATGAACTCAACTGACACTCAATCTTTTTGAGACTACTTTTATTTACATAAAATTCCGTTGACGTATAGACAACTTTAAACCTCAACTGACAATTAGGCACTTGCTTACTCATCATCACATTTTATTAAGGATTAGGTCACAAACACGAATTATCGCAAATATTAATGCAAATACATAAACTCAAGTGCCCATGTCTAAACCGTCCTGAAAGTAGCAATAACCGTCCAGTTTTATACAAGTTATATAGAAAACGGATTAAATAAGAAAAAATTCTCTAAATACTGAACAATTCATGTAATTTGTACATTCAATGTCCAAACTAACTGACAACTGACTTTGTCATAGAAGAACTGAAAGATTTGTTTGTGGCGACTCAGGAAATTCCGTCCTTATTAAAATAATATGATCGTCATTGTCACTGTTGTACAAAATAAACTGAAAAACTAACCTCGTCTTGTCATTAGCAGATCATAGGCAAGATCCAACTGATACAAATAATATTTATTCATTCCCATACGCTACAAATAAAGTGATTCAAATTATTTAGTAATTCAACAAATTGACAATAAGTGAAAAGCGGACATTTTTACATCGGAAAAATATTTTTATGGTGAATATCTTGGAAAACACGAGCAAAGTCCAAACATGGTGCCATTCCTTTTCTACCAGTTCTAATGGCATATAAAATAACAATTTTACAGGTAAGAATGTTTTTAATTTTGTACATAATCTTAGCACGTAGTTAATTAAACTTAATTAGTTGTTCAATATTGTACAAGTGGACGTTATTTGACATCAATGAGATTTTTACTTTCTCGAATTGTCAAAGCGGTGAAATCTCTATCATTCCGATAAGTGCTAAACAACATGGACACAATTAAGTAATATTAGATCTATATACTCTATACAACAAAATCCCTATTTTTTAACATTTTTTATCATTTCTACAACAAAAGGAGTTGAGAAAGCTTAAAAAAATTGAATCTATAGTTCCGAATTTAGGAAATTTTAAACTACGTAATCATGACGATAAAATATTGACTACAAGATAACGCTTGCATGAAAGTCGTTTGTCAATTTTTCACTTTTGATTTGCATTCGTTTATAGATTCATCAAATCTGTAGATTATATGACTATAATTATACCTACTTAGGTAATCATTTAGTTATTGATGTATATAACTGGATAGTCATTATTGGCTATGGGTGGATATTCATTTTATTTAATATAAACGCGTATAACTCATTTATTGGAAGTATTTGGTTAAATGGACTTGGTTTATTTGTTGGTGTCATAGTCGTCGTGTGAAGGCATCATGTAGAATAAACTTTGTAATGAATACTAGATAACTACGTTAAATGTAAAAAAGAAATATTCTTTATTTTATTTGACTTAAGACTGTTTCAGGTTGAGAGTGGCAAGGCTGAGTCGGCTATTTATTTAGCTTACCCACACCCAACATTACCCATCCCAGTTAGCTATCGATGTATACATCCACAAGTATTTTTTAAGCTTAGTAGTGACATTTTTATGACTGACAGCACTGTTTTATTTATGTTTGTGAAGATTTGTTTGTTTGTATGTATGACATTGAATGCTACATAAATTATTAGTATTGCCTAAATTAAATGTAATATTTGATTGGGTATTCAGTCATTATTCTGGTTACAACTGGACAGATACTAAAAAAATAAGAGTGTTTTTGAAGTATGAATGCACAGTAATGTTTTTATAGCACTATTGAAGAAGCTAGAGAAAGCTGGTTTGAATGAATTAAATATAGGCACACGTCCTGTGCATGCGACATTGATTACATAATGATGCCAATTGGTCTACCTATAAAGTTTCTCTGATTGCAATCCAGTTATGGACTTAAACTTTACTCATGTCCGATTATATAATCAGTATCATGCATTAGAGTAGCATTTGCTATGTTGCAGTATTAGATTACTGGGACTGTGTCACAAAGAGTGAAATAAAATGTGTCATCTTAATAGGGTGCGAATATGAAACTACTAGTAGGATAGGATAAATCATAAAAATGTTATTGCATTGCTATCCTATCCATCCAACTAAAATACTTAATGGTTACGTTAGGTATCCAATGCAATAATATAATCTATACACTAATACCATAAACATATCATCCCATTAATAATGTATGTCGTATTAGCTAGATGAATGAAACTGAGATAAATCGATCAATACCTAAACAGTTTTATTGATTTGGCACTAATTACTGTGCTGAATTGTATAACGTTATTTTGCTAACTATATAACAATAGAAAGCAAATTGCCAATGCCTATAAAATGCAAATTGCCAATAGTAGTCTGCTAGTGTGTGATTGCAGAAAAGTGATTTTGGTGTTTGAGCAATAGAGTTGTCTAGAAATTTGCTCCGTTCTTAAATAGATTCCGCCTATATGTTATTCGATATCCAATCGACTTTTGCATTCGACTGGATATGATAACATGATGATTTCTGTCAACGTGAGTGTTTTGGGAGATTTTTTGTACACAAATGTTTTTTTACATAGACTACCATGTCCTCCACAGGAGGCAATTGTATGGTCGCATAATTTTCAAATTAAATATTAATTTAATAATTGTCAAATAATGCTGAGGGAAATCAATTTTATGTTTAACATCAAAAATTGATTGTCGAATCACATATTAAGTTAAATAATACAATTACATTCTCTATTTACTCAGAATCAGAGACACGTGCCCTGCACACTATCTATTATATACTGATACTATCACTAATGTTTCATTAAATCAAAGCAAATATTCCATTTATGATATTATGTAATGGGAGACAGGCTTTTATTACAATTCATCTTAACTTAGGATTCTCATTCTCATATTGACTGTCAACGTGTCACAGCCAAATGAGTTCTTTTAATTGCATTTCGAGCTATTTTCGATGTGGATACGTAACTTAGTGGATCACGTTTTTGTTCCAAAAAAAGAATTTCTCATATTCCGTCAAATTCAATCTGAGAAAATAAAAATAATTTTAAAAAAAATGCCCATTTCTATATATCAAAATATTTTGTTGTACACATGTTCTATGTTATAATTTTATAATTGTCATGGCCATGGAATAACCATAGCGTTAAAAAGTTATAGCTTTGATAACACAGACCAATAATCGTAATTTTATTCTTCGTCTATTCGATTTGAAATTTTTTCCCGTGGTTTCAATGTTATTAGGTTATTTCAAACCCCGAACTCACTAACTCACACTTTTTCTCTATTTCTAAACCTCTTTGGGAATAACTCCCCAAAATGCGCTATGCTCAAGCGCGTATTCAATGTCTCTCTGGGTTAGCATCTTTCGAAATTAAACCAAATATTATTGGTGCCTAAACCTTTCAAAATTCAATATTAGTACTGGAGGTCCTAGTCATTTATAAAATCATTCACATCAAAAAATATATTTCTCCTCCCCTTAGGTTCATTCCCAATGTTGTATATCTTTAAAATTGTGATTTGTTCACTGAAATAGTATTTATATAAAAACCTATTTGTGTATGTGTGTCTGAGTATGTAAAATTTAGGTTGTAGTTGTAGTCAATTGGATATTACCATGTGCATTTAAACTGTAAAAACTGACTAGCCTCGGTATTCGTATGTAGCAAATAGTCTCTAGACAATAAATGCATACAGAGATATTATAACCTTAGGTAGAGAACTGTTCTTATTGGAGTTCTCGTTTATTGGAAACAATTTCCCAGCTGTGTATTCACACATTAGAATATATACTTGAGCGTGTAAAATGCATATGCGGATCCTGCAAAATTATGTAGTAAATCATTCAAAGCAAATGAGACATGGGCACAAAGTCTTTCTTGTCGTCGATACAAAATCCATAAGCAAATTAGCAAGTGTGTAGGATGGAGAAATAAATAGTATTCCGACTGAGTACCTAAATCCCTAAATGCCACAACGATAATTTTCATGGCAGATTCATTATTTGTTTTCATTTGATCAAAGTTGTGCTTCAGTGTCTATCTCTTAGCTCCAGTGCCACTGCCACGTACAACGACACTGTTTCCTAGTATAAATATCGTTAAATCACAGTCACATACCGCACAAAGAGCTTTGGCTTTGCATTCCTTAATATCATCAGTATTTTATTGCTTTTTACATGTACCTGCCTATATTTGATATACACAAAGCTAAGCTAACTACACACACGTACAATAAGACTGATTGTGTATTGAACTGTTACCTATTTTATACTTCTAATGTCCACATCTGCACCTTTGCCATTGGTGCATAAAACATAAACCAATAATTTCGCAGTGAGACATAAATCTTTTTAGGAAGTCTATGATCCTATATACAATTCCTACAGGAACTCTTATAACGTACTCGTAGTAGCTCCGCTGCTGGGACAGAATTTAATTCGTTTCAGTCACTAGTTTTATTCCATCTGTTTGTGAAGATGAGATATTTTAGTATTAATTAACTCTGTGCCTGTGTTTAGAAAGTTATGGTCAATTATTTTCGAGCGTTAATCCCTACGCTTGTTCAGCTATTCAATCTGAACAATTATTTTTAAATCAATCATGAAACGACCGGTTGAAATTGTAATATTTTATATCTACCTGCAAAATACCTGAACATTTCTTTTAAACTGTAAATTTATTGTTTTTTCACACTCTGACCTCGTGAACCAAGTAAAAAATAATCGGATTATAATTGTATTAGATAAGGTAGTGATTTTAAAAGAAAAATTCTGTTTGAAACATTAAATCCAAATGCAGTCAAATACAAAAATTACATGGATGATGGAAAATATGGCTGCCAAATGTGGGGAAAATTTGATAAGAAGTTCGTAAATTTCAAATTGTTTGAAATTTTATTTCCTGGTGTCAAATAGTGGACATTGTTTATATATTTAGTTTTATTGCTACTTACACTTAGTACATATTATAATACAAATAAAAATAAATTGCTAATATATAATTTGTATAATGACAAGTAATGGATCCTATTTTTTATGTTTATATTGGTTTTATAATTGTATTTATTAATAATTATTTTGTCTGCAGGAGTGAGAAAGATGCTGGGTCAGAGGTTGGAGAGCAACTTGAAATCAGAAACGTTGCCGAGATTGGAGGGCCACGATGAAGATGGAGAAAGTTTAGAAACTCAGTTTGACATAGTCTCAATTGCTAATTCTTGCCCTGATTTGTCTACTCTTGATTCTCCTGAATCTCACAGTAATGGATCGGATGGACTCAGAATAAGTCCTGTGATGGTTCAAGACGGCGAAGACGGTGTGGATGGTATTTTCTACAAGACAGTAGTAATTCCTAACAAGCTACCTCTCAGTTTTCGAAGGAGGTTGGGTCACTTCCAAATAGTTTTACAAACTGCTAACCATTTCATGCTTCAGTAGATATTTACACAGCTTAAACTTTCAACAACATCTTATCACTGAAATATCGAACACAAAATATAATTAAGTCTTCTTTTATTTTAGTACGAGTCTCAACAGTTTAGGGGTCGAGCAGGAATTTGGAACTAGAGCAAATCCAACCACAGTTGATGGGAGCACAGCCAGTGTTCTCCAACCTGGAAGAGTTGCGAAAGTCATTGGACAGCTGGAGAAGAGTTTGAAGAGAGAAACCAATAATTTATCTCAACAACATTCCACAGAATTTGTCCGGTCGAATTTAAGAGCATCTCATAATGGAACTGGGTTCCTTCATAAATCCGTGTCAACTCCTTCAGTCCCACAGTAGTAAGTCATACACAATATTTTTCTAACTCGGAAATGTTGTTTCCCTCAAATTCAATGTACTTATATTCAATTCAATATACTGTTACTCAATAGAACGGTAGTTTTATTACCCGCTATTTCATTCAGAAAAATCAAATAATCATTCAAATCGTTACTTTGTGTCCCTATCGTAAAACGCGTATTGAAAGACATTATTCGTGTGATAGAAGTTTAGCAAGTATTAATCTAATTAGCTTGTGAAGTTGATTAAAAATACGAAGCGTTAAAAAATGGTTTTGAATCAATTTATTGAAATATTTTCAGTGCTGTCTTTTGGTTGTAGGGTTAGGTCAGTTTAGCTACATCACAGATAAATAAAATTGAAGTGCAGGGCTACGATCAAACATTTAATTCCTACTATTGTACTTATTTATGTCCCACAATCTTTTCTTTTTGAACTCCATTTCCAATTAGTTATACTAATCGCTAAGCGATAGTTTTGTAATTCCTCTTAAAAATGAGTAGATTACGACATAATTGTCAGTTTGTCAGGAGTAGTGAAAATCAATCTGATTTCAAAGTTATATTTGTACTACATGAGGAAACCGGGATGGAATAGAAAGATTGTCTTTATTACAAATGCATTTGTGTACTTTGATAGCAATACGTACATTTGTGCCAGTTTCAGTCACAGGTTCTCAAATAAATCGACATTGCAATTTACAAAATATTTCATTCTTATCACATTGATTACTGCTACACATATTCTTTCTGGTTGTTCAAGTACGTATCTAACATTTGCTTTGGCTATTCAGATAAATATTACTATGAGATATGACATGATAATCTGAATTGAGCCAAAGATAGATAAGCGTTTGTTTGGACTTTCAGTAAAGTAAGGTAGTGCTAGGGCTAACTACCAATCTACACACTGATAATCTGCTCACCAGGCATAACGTCACAATAAAGTGACTATTATTAGTGAAAAATATTATAAATATCAAACAATACTAATCGCTCCTATTTTTATGGTAAAATATAATTTTTTTTCCCTTTCACGGTTATTTTTAACACCAAAAATGACTGCAAATTATCCTACTTATTGGCAATGGTGTATTATTTTTGACTCTCAAAATCCTTCTATGGCTCTGAATTTTTAAACGCAATTGGCGTTTTATGGAACTTGCTACTCATAGTTGGTACCTATTCTATAGCAATCATTATGGTTCTCGACCTTGTACTTGTTTCAGTATTTGGGGTTGCATTGGCACTTGTCCAACCTTACAAATCCTAAGTCCATTCATATTTATGAATCAATACCAAATAATACACTGATATAAGTAGTGATAGTAAGAAGAGATAACTATGTACTCGATTTAAGGATTTCTACGGAAATTGTGGCCATAAAGTGTGTGAGTGAACTGTTCGCCTGTGCAGTTTTGGTATTTGCGAATGACAAGTTTTGTAGATTTAAGGTGCACATTTTTACTCACTTTAGTAAATCTGAGTATTTTTATTGTTTCAGTTTTGGAAGTTCGTCTAATACACTACTGGAGCAAAGGCAAAAGAATTCAACGCAAGTAAATCTACGTCAACCGCAAGTTTCGGATGTTATTCAACCCCATAGCACTAAGCGAAGTTTCTTTCGGCGTAAAAATAAAAGTAAAGGAGGCTCGTTAAATTCCCATTCGCATCCTCCTGTCGTTGTACAATACTTTAGAAATAGTGGGGACATGGACGGTCTTCTGGCGAACCATAATGACGAGAGAGAGCACGACTCCCTGGGTAAAGCTGCTCTCCGAGATCAGAGTTTGGGTCTCAAAGATCTAGACGCAGAATGCTGGGCTTTATCCATGAGTCAAGATGTGGTTTCTAAATTGGATGAAAAGGAAGTCAAAAGACAAGAGCACATGTAATAATTAAATTCACTCTTTTCAATCACAAACTATGACAAGCATGATTTCATTTGTGTAAATTAATATTTCAAATAGGTACGAGTTGATTCTTACTGAGAAACACCACTGCTTAACTCTTGCACTGATGCACCATTTATTTGTAACCGGAATGAAGAAAATTGGGCTTTCGCGTCAGGCCCGTTTCCTTTTTCCAGATCTTAAAGAGCTCCTACAGGTAACCTCTCGCTTTTTCTAAGTCTTTCAATATTACAAATTACTTTCAAATATAACATCAAATATCTTAAAAATCCTCAGGTACATTTTGCATTCTTGAGGCGAATGAGAGAGCGACAATTGAAGTTTAGAGAATTGAATCAGCCAATGGACACGTTGGCCGATATTCTTGTGGACCAATTTACTGGCGAGCAGTGGAAACTAATGATTCGTCTGTATGGATTATTGTGTGCTTCTCATGCTAAATCTTTAGAAATGTTTAAAGCACTGCTTAAGGATCCAAAATTTGCATCACTCGTGTCTCTTTGGGACAAAGAGGTAATAATAAATATAAAATATTCAGTCTTTTTGCACAGATTCATTATCCCAGTCTTTTTAAACATTCAATTCAAAAAATGCACGCTGAAGACATTGGCCATTGTTGTGTATCTTAGAAAAACTTTTATAATAAATATTTTACAAGCTGTATTCAATGGAAATACAAATAAAATAATCGCACCAATGGTCAGTCACACAGCTGTCAATATTTTGTTATTACAAATACAATACGTTATGCTCTGACCTCTGACTAATAAATAATTAAATTATTGTACCAGAAGAAAAGTTTAAAGTTTGATGTGATTGTTTCAGCCATTGTTAAGTAGAAAAAATGTCCGAGAGTGTCTTCTGCTAGTGGCCCAAAGAATTACAAAATATCCACTTCTGTTCGAACCACTGCTAAAAACTGGAGTATCTATAGAAGAGAAAGAGAGCATCAAAAAAGCGCTAACATCATCAAGAGAGTTAATTTCTAAAGTGAATGAAAGAGTCGCAGAGAGAGAAACTTTGATCGACATATGCCAGAGAATAGACCCGAAGTCGTATGTAATTGTTGGACAGCGCCGGCGGGGGAAAGAAGACATAATGTCAGTACCATCCCGAAGACTTTTGTTTTATGGCCAAGCGATTGTGCACTGTAACCGTGTGATGGGCGGGAGCTCGTCAAGCATGAGTGCAATTGGAGCTGCAGCGTCTACCAGAAGTGTACCTTGCACTGTGCTTATTCTCACAGACTCGCTTATTTTTACTCAAGAATTCAGTGGGCGTCTTCAGTTCGTGTCCCCAGTAAGAAAATTATTGATTCCATTAAACTTAAAAAATACTTAAAAAAGAACAAATAATAACGAACAATATTTTTCTAGCCTGGTGTTGTGATGTTGAATAACTTGATCGTTCGGGAAAATGCTGGTCAAACCTCTTCCTTATTCCTAGTATTAGGAACCGGGACTGCTAAACCTGAGATGATCGAATTGCAAATTATTTATCCATCAAACAGAGAAATTTGGATGGAGCGAATAAGGTGCCAAATTATTTAATATTTGCTTTTATTATAAATAAATTTTTTATATCTGCAGGCGCTAATTACTGTACAAGAATATTAAACGCAATCACTTATTGCATTATTTATTTTCTTCAGAGATGCAATATCAAAATTTGAAGAGGATGGAGACGCTGGTTCAGACGCAGATGAGGAATTATCCGCCGATTCTATAGACTTTTCAGATATTAAGACTACTAGAGCTTTGGGTGCGTTTTATTTTATTGTATCCTTTGTTAAATTTTTTAGTGGTTGAATTAGTTTTTTAAAATTTGTACTGATATACAGAAGAGCTACAAGAGCAGGACAAGCAGTTGCTAGCTCTCCTGAGATCTCGTACTAAACTGGTGGACAGTTTACGATCTGAAAGACCTCATAATTGGTCTGCCAACCAGTTCGATGGAAAAGACTCCGTTTTGAGTGCAGTTTCTCATGCTGCTAACGTAAGTACATTGTTAATTTGTAAATAATTGATGAACACAAAATCCCTAATGCATAATTAAATTGTTTCTGTGTTAATTTTTTATTAGGAGGTACAACACATGATTAACCAACTGGATTCTACGGGAGCAGTCGGAGTAAATAGGAGTGCCAGTTGTGTTGGTGAACATATATCATCTGTAATGCTATCCGGGTTACCAAAGCGTGCTGATACTTTTGGAGGCTTTGACAGTCAGCAAAGAATCGCAATGGAATTTCCTCATAATGATAACAGTAAACTCCTTCTGCAGATGGTCATTCAATTAGCAGATATTTGCGGGGAAATGTTTCAGCAAATGGTTCCTCAGATAACGCCACATGTTTACCAGAATCACCATCAGTTGCAACGAAGAATGGAAGATTTGAGGGAGGCCCAACAAAGATTAGAAACTGAAAAGGCTCTTTGGCAGCAAGAACTTTCATCTCAGAAAGAGGAAATTGACAAACAGAAGAACGAGTTACATTCTTTGAAAGAGTCTCTGCAAAAAGAGCAAGCAGATATAAGTCAGCAGAGGGAGCAACTCTATCGGTAAAATACGTCAGCTCATTTTTTGACCATTTGACTGAATGACAAATCATAAACGTGGTATTTGAATTGCAGTAAACTAGAGGCTTTACAAAGACAAGGGATTCGTCCGAATCTAGACGCTGTGTCACCGAACACAATAAATACGACTGTGGAGAAAAGCGCATCTTCGGTAGTACCTGCCCGCCGTCCTCCCGTGGTGACGCAGCCGTCCACGGCTCCTCCGCCTGTTTCTGCAAACGCCTCGAAGCAAAAGCAGCAGTTGCCCCTCCATTTGGCGGCGTCTTCGTCTTTTAAAGGAAGTCTCCACTCTGGTTCGACGGAACCGCCCAAACCGGTGCCCCGCAGCTCACTCGTTAACTCGAAGGGAAATGCTCCTGGCGGGAATTCATCTCAATCTCAAATGCAAACGTCCGGTGAGAACATGACAAGTGGCGGGAGTCGTTTGAATTCAGGTAGTCAGTTACAGAGCGTGGGATCCCGCAGAGGTGCTCAGCCCCCGCCAGTGCAACAACTCTTGCCACTACGGCTAAGTGAAGGGACGGCGATGAAAACGTCGAGTCTGCCTCGTGGGGTCGGAAGTCGCTCAACTTCCAACATGATGATCCAACCAGAACAACCAGTTCACCAAAATAGCGGTCCAATGCGCAACAGTGTCAGTAGTAGTCAATTTTTGCATCACATGAACAGCGGAGACCCGTCTTCTCATCTCCAGAATTCTTCTTATTTACACGGACCTGCCACTAACGACAGAATGAGTAGTTACTACAGAAATCCTCACTCAGGAGAGGCACGGAATGGGAGTGTCACCCATTCCAACAATGGGTACATGGAGTATTCTTTCGCAGCTAATACCCCCAACAGTGTCAATATTGTGCACCGACGGTCTGGAAGTAGTCCTGTTCCTATGTCTGCAACTGTCCAGCATGCAAGAAATCAAAATCCTCATCTGTACCAACCGGACGATGACGTCGAGTCTAAAATTCTATTTTTATAATCGGATTTCAGTGCCTGTAAAGCGCAAGTGAAAAGTTTCGGATTTTTTTCTCAATGGTTGTAGTATGCCCAGTATTTATTACAGCAGATGTGGATGTGACTACTCTTCCTGGGTGTCCGACTTTTTCCAGTGGACGATTATAATGGGTACTAAATAGAAATAGAAAGAATAAATTTTGAAAAATATAAAAAATAGTGTAATGACATTGCGATGTACACAAACCAATTGTCCAATGAAGTACCATTCCTGTCCAATGTGCCTAATGATACAAACACAAACTCATTCCATCCAATGTGTGAATGCGATTTCAGACTATGGTTAAATATTATTTTTGGTAGATCGTATAGCCTACCGACGCACTTATTTATATTATAGTGAAATATGGTAATTTTATCCACTGTGCAGTCACTGCAGTTAGTTAACTATTAGATTTTGACGGATCTGAGATCCGAAAAATAATGTAGGTTAATAATACATATCTTGGTATTTATTGACAAATTATAGGTGCGAAACCACTGTACTAAAACACTAACTACTAATACAAATCCCCTATTTTTAATAAGATTGTTACGCCAACATTTTGAAAACCGTCAATTATAGTGCCGATCAGTGGCATTCAGTCTGTGCCTTTTTGTCAATTTTCAAAGTGTACTAAGAAAACAAACAATAATTGAAAATTTGTTATAAGTGAACTGTCTCAGTTACAGACTGATAGCTTTAGGACACTTTATTGTTAATGTAAGTCGCACCTTAGATTTTACAACTGCCCTAAACAATTGTGTATGAGTAAATTAATCGAAAAATATTATTTTATTACATATTCCTTCGGTGGTGCGTAAATTAAGTCTTCTTAACAAGGATTGCTCTACATAAATTGACTAAATCTTTTCAATGTAGCTAATTAAAGCTTTAGGAGCAAGTGACTTACAAATAGTAAAAGTGGATATAGGCAAAACGTACACATTTTAATTTTGATGAATTTTATTGTACTTACATGTTGTTCATGCATGTACTTTACATGAGTAAAAGCTAAAATATAATAGTTCTTTCAAAATGGATTTCAGAAAAGGCATATATGTAATGTAAGGCTTTTA
>JABASH010002319.1:0-20727 GCA_019776445.1 Tomocerus maximus
AAAAATGTAATTTCTTAACTTGGGCAGTAGTCTAGCGGTTTATCGATATCTGTTCCGTGTTGGCCGTACAGACAGCCTTTGCAAATGTATTTTTAGTTAGGCACTGGAATAAAATTTTGAAATTTCGCTAGACTACAATCTCCAAAATATTGTTGGCTTTTTTTGGAGGTATTACTTGTCTTCGTAGCTATCATAGAACTTGAGATTTATCGTCAGGAATGAGCCCAAGTCGGCAACAGAATACATACAAATAAATCTGTATTGTAATTACATGCAAGCTTCCCTTTCCCCGCAAACAAGAACCTAAGCTGCCACTCTTCGCTTCTTTATGCGATTACTCGTAACACTATCATCTTTAATAGCACCTATATACTGACTGCACATTTGCTGTTTAATTTTTATACTAAAATATAACTTATGCATAATAAAATGTGTATCTAGATTTGACTCTTTTGTACTTCGTGAAAAATGCAGGTTTAATTGGCCGCTGACTGCTCTACTCCATATGAAAATGGTAAAATATACTAATTATGCTGATCGATCATGTGATCATGTCCAACTAATAGATATAGGAAGGTATGGGGCTAATGACAGATGAGACATTGTAACACCTCCAATGGTTTAGGAAAAAATATTTTCAATCACGTGGTTGGTACATGTATGTACTCATCAATGTTATAATTTTAGCAATAGTAGATATCGAAATTTCTCCCGCTGTTGGTCCATTACCTATCCATCAATGTTATAAAGTTACTCTCAGACCCCGACTTATTTTGTGAGTCTGAAGCTATTAAAAGTTGAGGAATGGATATTTATATAGCAACTTTTCGGTGATATTTCAGAACAAAGATTAAAGATATACAATATTAAAGATGGTGGAAATTGTTTACAAACACCATCTCACCATTAAAGTTATATTAGTAGAAATATTTGTTCACAATTTAATTAGTATCTCATTGATATCGGAAAAAGGTGAAAGCCGAAAAAGTTTCACTGAAAATAATTGTATTGAATGTATAAGGATATGAGAAGTATATCTGCGTACTTGGTAGCATGGAAGTGAGAATTCTTTCCCTTTCCATGGAATGTAGGCAAGTTTGTCCTGAACACAATATCGTCCAGGAGTCAAGCAATTTTGCCCTTCGAGTCTTCCCCGAGCCACAAGTAATGGACATTGATCTCCGTCTTGTCCTCCTTCAACCCCATTGTCGGGAATATTGCCATTGGAACAGCACACCCATCCGAATTCTACAGAATGAACAGAGTCAGAGGACATTTTTGTGTTTTCAACCGAAAAGAGGTGTGGCTTGTGCCGATTGATCTGGGAATTCCTCAGAGGAAGTAATTGAGTGTTCTATTCTCTGTCGATTTGACGGAACTGAGAGTTTCTGTTGATGTTCGAGGAATCAGACAGAAAGAGGGCAATTGGCTGCTGTGTTAGTTTCTTCAAAAAACCCAGAGACAAAACTCAAGTTTGGATTCTCCTTTACTTCTTTCATTTGCATACATGTGTGCATGTTAGCAAGCGCTTAAGGTTAATGCTAAAACTATCATCTGGCATGCTATACACCTACAGTTTATTTACTCAACGAGGAATGCTTGCTTCCCATATCTATTTAGGATGATCAGCAATTTGTATCCATCAGGTAGTCTAATTTTAATATTCTATATGTCACAAAATATCAGTTAAAGAAAAGCAAAATAGGTAGGTAACGATCTAACAATAATTTTCCGAAGAAAAGGCTCACATCCTTCAAACTTCATTGATAAACGCAATATGAAGGCAGATACCCTGCAATATCTACTAATCATCTTTATTTATTGCAGAGAAATTGGTAGTTACTAATATGCTTAATCGTTGACAGGATTACTCTAATATCATTATAAGTATAACATTATATCCTCCTCATTTCTAGATGCAAAATACTGGCCATTTTTTTGATTTTGGAATACTATTTTCATATTCGGCTAAAGAATCGCATCGATTATATTTTCATCAATTTTCATAAAATTCAGAGATGTCAATTTACCAACTCTTTTTGGAAAATACTAGTACCTATAGAAAGTTGGGAAATGGACTTGGAAAACTTTTTTGGCCATGAAACATTTATGCGGTTGGAAAACTATGGATATACTTATTTTTGAATATTTCGGCGAAATGATATCGGGGCGTCGGGGCCATGTCTCATAATAAAATTAAAGTCATGAATCCAGCAATACTATAGGTAATAGTAATTGTTTTCTAATATACCTTTGGACTAGAATATGGGGCTTTTTATGACAATTTTTTCATTCCAGAAGTATAAAAAAAGAAAGGTATAAATTACAGTGCCAATGCCAATAGTACCATCATATTTGATTCTTTGGCTGAACAACATAACATGAGGAGTCCAGTGCAGTGCATAGTGTGTTTAGTGCATACTACCTGTAACACATGTACTACATCAACATGCATGGTCTTTAAATAGATGTGACATCACCAAACAATCTTGCTAAAGTCTTATAAGCTATCGCTATAACATATAAATACAGATGGAAGTTCATTTAGTTGTCATTTGGTGTTCTGTTTAATACAGAACACTCAACACTGAATGCAGACAAATGTAGAGATCATGCATGCAAGTCTTTGAGAGGCAAGCTAAGGGCAAAAATCCAATTTACTTTAACTCTTTTGGTGCTAATAAGCTATTTCCTTGCACCATCACCACACAGAGTGCAGATCAAGACAATATCAAGACGTGTTAGTGTTGGTGTGCAGACAACGCTATGCATCTGCACTGCATGCTTCTTCGATACTAATTCTTAATTACGGCTTAAGAAACTAATATTATTTATTAAATAAATATGTACGTATCTGTATATTGTCCACATTATTTTCCTTAGGTAGGTAGGTACCTTTAGTCAGTTAATTCATCTATCGCAATAAATCACTTCGTTTTCCCGTCATGCGACCTTCCTTGTGCCCATGCCATATAAACATGGTATTTACTTAACCAACGTACGTGTACTAAGTAATCAGAGTAAAAACATCTTTACAAGTTCACCCTCTCTATAACATCGCCGTATGCCATGCTATAGTTAAGGTACATGCTACCTTGTGAATTAGTACAACTGACTACAACTGTACTGTACATGCATTTGAAGTTTGAACAATAGTTTAGATCTAGTATTTCAATTAGCATAATGATAATGACACTGTTGGTTATTGATTACTATTTCCCTATTTACCTTGAAATATGTTGCTGCACTTTATGAACAAAACTGATACTCTGGGACTACTCTGGGTACGGAAATCTGATGCTTTCAAAAGTGTAAAGAGATCATGGTGTACGTACATGGACATTAATCAGAACAATTATAGAGTACACCTAAATACTAATGTCTAGTGTGCAGTCTAATGTGCAATCCTTGTACCTGTGTTACCCTACATACATGCTGCAAAGCACAAAACAAAGAAAATTCTCTTAATGGAATGAATACAAATCTTTAGCTGCCAAATGAAACGAAACGGGCACCTATATTATTGTATGGATACCTTGTGCGTGGATACAGATAATGAACGCATCTATTTTTGCATGCACATATGCAGTAGTATAAGCAATGTAGCAATAGAAATAATTATAGTTTGTTGTTGGGCCAAGTTTTACTGAGTACAATAAACTGCATATTGTATTTATAGACACACTTAGTTATCGTTGAGGAATATCATTGGAATGACATTATTGAAATAAGTAAATAAATAGATTTACTAGTCAGGATTGGTGAGTTGTCAATGCTGACTCAGTGGAATTCCAATTGCATAATGTTTTTTTCAATGAGTACGTCTGGATCCTAAATATGCCCCGTCATGCATACTAGATATTATAAGATCTATATAATGGAGTCTGGGAAGACAATGCAACAAACCCACAGGGGAGTCGCAGAGTCTTTGAACTTAATTACAATTAGATTCGTGAATATACGCAATATCATTGCTCTTCAGTTTTCGACACACCAAAGGCGGCTATACTAATACTGATACAATCTGTATACGATGACTTGCTAAAACATTAATGCTAATTACTTAAGTATGCATACTATGTGAATTAGTGAATTCACAGAATATATCAAGCCAAAAATATCAATTTAGGTATTAAGGGTGCCGCATAAGTACTAGTATGGTCGTTCATCCCATCATAGATCCTAATCCTGTGTAATACTGCGCTCCACTGATCCGTGTGTTTGTCTGCGATGATTGTTCCTATACTATATTTTCAAATTGCATTTTATCATAGTGGACAAAACTCAAAAAATAGTTGACCGATTTCGTTTCTGCCAAGTTTCTGTTGTTTATCCAGGGAATATCTGGAACTTGTGAACTATCTCTCTGATTTTCAAATAATTTGAGGGCAAAAAATACATACACAATAATCTTTTAATCATCCAGAAGTTTTACGCGTCCAATTTCCGAAATTTTTTTTTGAAAATGGATTGTCAATTGTCATGTCATATTTGGCGTGATTTTGCAAATTCTGAAGTTATAATTCGAATTCCCCTGTCATATGACTTTTATCTTGGTTTTTGAATGCTTCATATAGATGTATAAGTTTAGTTTATATATATATATTGACTAAATATGAACGACAGTATTCACACACAATAATAACTCTATGTACATGAGACGTTTGAATAAATAATACATACATACAATGCTAGTAATAAGCGACACTGGAACTAGGAATGGGCTCATTTATGTGTTGCAGATGGCTATATATAAAAAAGTTTAAATTCCCCAAGAACTAACTAATGCAAATGGGGTAATTTTTGAGAAATAATTATAAGTTAAATAGCGTTAATTACGGAGGGGTGCCTCCCCGACCACAACATTTGAGGTGCATTTGCGAGTAATTGTTATGCAAAGGAAAGAATGTATCTACAATATGTGTGTCCACAGTAGGTACAGGGAAAGAAGGTTGGATGTTGTGCTATTATGTGCAGGATTAGGATGTGCGAAGGAATAATGGACAGAAGACTTCTTTCTTGCTTCACATACATCTTAGCACTAAGGAAAGACGGAAACTTGCTCATTTGTTTCCTTAGGTATACCTACAATGTAGTTGCATAGACTCACTAACATTTACTGAATGAGTACCTCAGCTCAAGAATTAAAAGACTCGAATCCAGAATAAGTTCCAGCGCGTCAGCGATAAAAAGTTGATGGCTATCCACTATAATCTAGTATGTACTTAATAAAAAATAGACTCAAGTATAAAACAAGCTGGCAATTCTCACCAGGATTTATTGTTTGTGCATTCTTGTGGAAGATTGTGAAGGGGCCACTTATTTATCATTCATTTATTCAGCTGGAAGGATATTCGATTCTGTCTCATTCGTAACTTACTGAGATTTCAAACCACACATCTTCAATCCGGTTAAACCAGGAATTGAAAAATCTAATTTTGAGTGAAGCATTGTCCAAATAAGGGATGCTCAGTCAGTATCAAGTTGATCTAATATACCTGGTAGCAGCCCATAGTGCCCTATAGTGTCTTAAGATGTTCGTGAGTTATTATGATCACACAAAAACTGTGAATTAACTTTTGTGAATCTTTAACTTGTTCCTAAAGACAAAATGTCATTGTAGTATGTGATAGTATTTTTTGCGAATCCAATCTTCATGAATTTTCTATAAAGCACTTAAGGAAAATTCTTTCATGCATGGTTTTAATCCTTATCTTACGAAATTTGCAATACCGATAAAATATATAATCCACATTAGATCAGTGAACATTAAGTTGGTGAATTGTTGCATATTATTGCTCAGCTCAATTGTGACATTATTGTTCAGCCCAACTCCACAATCAAATTGTGTTATGTGAATCAGTTCTACTCTCGCGTAACTCCTTTACTCACCATTCTGTGATTTACATTTAAGTGATAACTAATACATTTTAAGTAAAAGAAATCTGTGATAATTTTTTCTAAATGGCTATACTTCTCGGGACATTTCTTTTCAATTTGTTGTGTGGGTTAGTTCCTTGTGATCCGAATTATGGCATTCCTGAAATAAATCAAAACATACAGACACAAAGAGGGTCAAGGTCACCCTCAATCCTAACACCGGAAATTGACAATAATGACATCGAGGCTAAAGTAATCGTGGCCCAAGGGAAAATTGAAGGCTACCATATGAAGACGATGGGGGGCAGGACAATTTTTGCTTTCGAAGGCATTCCGTATGTAAATTCCATACTCTGTAGTAAATGTGTACATTGGGCAGATCACTTCTAATTATAAGTAAAAAGTATATAAATGTATTTATATAGTTACGGTGAACCACCAGTTGGCTTCTATCGCTTTAAGGTGAGTATATTGTCTTTTTTATTTGCTCATTTTAACTTTACATATTTATATTGATGATATTTATTCACTGTGCGTTACCTACCGGACAAATACGGGTAACCCTCTTAAGGTTAATACAAATAATAGTTTTGTTACCGGATATTTGTACTCTCAAGACTTATGCATCCGTCCTTGGCTTTTGTATTTTTAAAAATAAAAGGACCAAATGATAACCAAAGTGCATTTCACAAGTACCTGCGGAAATATTTTATGTATATTACAGGATATAAATGTCCTGGGGGTACAAATATCCTGTAGGTATAACAGAAGTTATTAGCTATAATATTAGCAAGTAGGTAGTTGTAGTTGAAGTGGTATTTTAGCATGTACACAATACTTAATACTATAGCATTCGACGACAACAAAGATGTACCCACATGCCACATATGACTATGGCAGCAACTAGTTTCTGTGCTAATCAATCCACATTGACATTGACATTATTCTTTAAGATTGACATTGGACTCTCATCTAAAACTGTCAAGAATATTGTAGCGTATTTTCGTTTCAGCACCCAACACTAAATACTATCATAATAATTATTAGGTACCGCAATTTCTTACTACATTTTAATCTTATCAATTAATTGTTCGCTCAGAAGATATTCTCTTTACTTCCACTGTAGCGTCGTAGTACCTATCTGGATGTGTTTCAAGTTTCAGCTAAATCCTATTTCTTGTCGAAATATCCCACGCGCCCACGGCTCTGTTTACAATGTCATTAGTACTCAATTAACTGCAAAAACGTTGTTTTGATTGCATGTCTGTAGTAGGGAGCAGGGATATAAAAAATTTCCCTGCTAACATTTTCAATCTTCTGATGTATTTTATTACAATTGGATGATTAGTGAAATGATTCACTATTTGTTGGTAGACTTGCTATGGATAGTATTATATGGTATTATTTAGTATAAGCTCCATTATTATGTAATACATACACTTTTAGTATATTAAACATCAATTATCGCTACATCAGGGGTCAGAATTGCATGTAACTTTATCTGACGGTTCTTGAGGGGAGGAGACGCATATTGTATCTGCATTTGTAGTACATACATGACATACCTACTATACATGCTGTGCGGTACATTCGTGAGTTGGCAGAAATAGTAAAAATGAATCCTCTGTATTAATTGTGCAATTGCTTAGTTTGATTTGACTTGCTAATTCAAGCTCAATGTTCTGGTCGAGGAGGTTGTGAATACATAGAGCAGGAGAGACAAGTTTACCTTTGAAAGTACCTTCAAAAAAACTGTGTGCACATACATTGTTTATTGTATATTTATTATTATACATATTAAGATATACTTCGGGACAAAGTACAAATTACTGAGAATAAGAATATGCAAAACGCGTATGTATGCGTCGTGTGTTAAGAGGGAATGGAATAGTACTTTGCTTGAGAAGGTCTCGATGCTTCTTGCTACTAATCTAGATTTCATGTAAACATCATGTCTGTCTCTAGGTCTCACTCACTTAAGTTAACCTTTGCATTTGCTAATCAACATTACATATACAACATAATTGGAAAATTAGTGATAATTACACAATCATTAATAAAGACATGTCGACAGATTTAAAAATAAAATATTATAAGTAGCCCCTGGAAGGATGAATACTGAATTAATATCACCTTTTAAAAATACAGAACACAGGAAAATAATTAGTTAACAGTATAGAAATTCTTTTGGGTCACTTTCAATTCAATTCATGGCTTTATTGTCAAGTTGCATCAGAAATATCAAAACATGATACACTGTTCTCCTCCTCAGACACAAATACATAAATTTGACTAAAATTCAACTAATTTCACTTCAGTTGCATTTATGCTCATACCTAAGAATTTTATTATACTTAGTAGTCCAAGTAGTCCTTAGGTCATAAAAATAAGTTGGTACTTAACACCATCTTGAATCTTGGTCATTATCTTGTCGAAAACTCCCATTCACACCGACACATCAAGTGTCAGCAAAACAATTCTGGAGTCTGATGAAATGATTCCATCTTAACTTGTCTATTTGAGTGCTTATGCAATGCAATACATGCTATTCTCAAAATTACTGTAGCACAGAAGGAAAAATAATTGTTTTCTTATTTATGTAATAGCCTTCAACGTTTGTGTATACAAATATTATTAAGTCATGATTTTGGTAGTAGTCATCTTAATATGTTAATTACTTTAGTACTAATCACCTAATATTATGTATATACTTAGGTACTACATATTGTCTAGTACGCATACTAGCTATACCTATTTTTAGCCATTTTGGACCATTTACAATGTCTTGACGTTGATTTTGTAAGTCAATTCTTGAAAAGGTTCCCATAGGTCCATTAGTGAGAGTGGATGAGAGATTAGTGCGTGAAACAGGAATAGGGAAAAGGTGTTCGTGCAAAGGTGTTCGTGTGAAGTAAGGAGTATGGTCAAGATCATGACCACGTAATAGTGCAGTCTCAGATGACCACTGCTGGCTACTACAATGTGGCACGGCACAAGGTTCGGTTGCTGGCATTCATGATGTTGATGATACTACAGCCTCATATAAATGTAGATATCGATATCACCAGTACCTATACGTATTCTGAAATGAAATTATAATTAACTACCTGTCTTTTGCACATTCTGGATATATGCTGCAGTTTATTTACGTTGGGAGTTTGCAGAGGTTAGTAGGATCTATTGTTTCCGGATGGTCTATTCATTTCCTGCCATTCTTCATTGACGTAATTCAGAGCGAAATAAACACTTTAATAGATCTGGTCTGGCTAAGTAACTGTGCATGTCGTAATGATATTTGATATTACTCAATGACAAAAGTTGGCCTAGATTGACAATGACCAAACAAATGCATTTACAGCATCTACTCCTCTATACTGATATGAACTGAAAGTAATAAATGAGATTATGGACATGAAAAACCTTTGGGGTGGAATCACAATTTATCGATTCAGTCTAAATGGGTGAATTGAATTATTTGAAGCAATTTCAAATGTGATGTGGATAATTTCAGTGCAACACAGCAGTAATTTGTATAATAGTGATTCTAAAATTGATTGTGATTTAAATATATAATCGATGTATTTTATTTTATAAAATTCTTATTTATAGCCCCCAGTAATGAAAAGAGGATGGACGGGAACTCTGAAGGTATATATTTGAAATAAATAATTTTTATATTTTATTAATATTTATAATAAATAATAATAAAATAATAATTTATTTATTGAAGGCTTTAGCACCCGGCTCGGACTGTCTTCAAATTAGTATTGCCAAAATGATACGAGTCTATGGAGAAGAATCTTGCTTGTACCTTAATATTTACACTCCAAATGTAACTAAAGACACTAACTTAAATGCAAATCTAATTTACAGGTCAGGTATAATGTAATATGTAGTAGAGACTACTATTTATGTGTACACGGGAACAGGGGGAGTTCGGGTTCGGACACAAAAGAATCCATGATTTATTTTAGCCGGATTTTTTATATGTTAACCTACACTTTGCCAATGAGATTCAACCTCAGTTAGTGTTTCCCCACAAACGACCCGTTTTATTCGTGATGGACCAAGAGGTTGCATTGAAACTATTGAAACTAGAAATTCTGGGTGGGAGGAGTAGGTAGACTTTTAGTAAATCCAGTAATTTCTCTGCAGTATCCGAACTGTCCACTCAAACTGGGGTCGGTTCACAGACAAAAACGGTCTTTAAATCTTTTATAGATTAAATAACAATTCACTTAACAATTAACTAAGGCTAAATTATATGTCTAAGTGGATTGTTTTCACGTCCGTGGTATGAGAAATTGTCTCATATTTAATAAAAATGTTGAGTGCTGTACCCAACCATTAAGGGAAAGAGAGAAAATGAAGCAGTAGATTCAGTTAATATTTATTTAGTCCTCTCGTATTGAATTTAGCCTTCGTACATAGTAAATAAATTATGACTTTTCCTGACTTACAGTTGCCGTCTAAACTGAAGGAACACAAAAAGTACCCAGTCATATTTTATATGCATGGTAAGTACGTAGCAGCAATTTCCTGCAATTCTTTACAATTCCTGTTTATTAAAATTTTTGCTGAATGCTATTTTATTGTGTATAAATGCCGGTTCAATTGTCAAAGACTCGGCATGAGTAGTACCGTACAATGTTGCAGATTAAACCTAACTGTTTACTGACAAGGTTATATGTACTTATTTTCAGTAGTTTTAAGAGATTATAATTGTAATGATTAATTTCTGTGGCAGGTGGGTCATTTATAATGGGAGCTGGAGCAGAGCATGGTCCGTCTTACATGTTGGACAGAGACGTAGTTCTAGTCACAATTAATTATCGTCTTGGCGTATTAGGTGGGTGCAATCTTAACAAAAAATACAACAAAAGTACAGAGGTGATAAATGATATACAGGTATTTATATTTTGTGCATGTTAATGGCACAACGTGGTGAAATAGCTACTACCCGCATATTCCGAAAATAGATTTTGGATATTCCCATTTTCCACCCAATTATGCTCAACCCTGGGAAACACTGAAATGGAAAGTGGAAAACGGAATCAAAAATTAGGAAATAGAGGGAATTTTGGATCTATTTCCCACTCGATTTTCCCCATTTTCCAATTTTTCACCTTTTTGTTTCCCACTTTCATTTCCCACTCAAAATCATGGGTGAGGTCATGAGGTGATCAATTGTAAAAAACAGACTGCAGGGTATTTTTGCAAGCCCTGAAACTTCGGGACAACCCTTGAGTTGAACTAATATTTATTTTATCTGCGGTGTAGCCTGTTTCTGCTATTTAAAAAGTGAAATGTAAACTTGTAGACTACGAGAGTTGTTTACACAATTTAGCTTTTTCATATTATGTTTAATTATTAAGTTTACGAAAATTAAAATTATATCCAAATTAACCTTCAGAAAAGTTATGGAAATTTTGGAAATATTTCCCTTTGATTTATCTCTTACAAAAAATAATATGCAACTAAATAATATGGCTAAGTTCATTCAAAATGGAAAAAGATTTTGAATTTTAATCTAATTATTCGTAAAGAGAAGTAAAGTATGGCTAGCAATATTTATACCAGACTAATTATATCAACTGCATTCTGTACAGGGTTTATGAGTACGGGCGATTCTGTTCTTCCTGGTAATTATGGACTGAAAGGTAATTTTTTTTAAATAATGATATTTTTATTTGTGGAATTTTTAAATAAATCCTTGATTTTTTACAGATCAAGCCTTGGCCTTAAATTGGGTTTACGACAATATCGAGTCATTTGGTGGTATACTTATTTATTGTAGTTGGTTAATATTATTTTCTAATCTTATTATGTCATTTCGGAATAACAATTTTTAACGAACAAACATGACGAAAATAAATTCTTTGGGCTGTGGACTTTGGATAACAGCCAAAAGTACCGTTTTACTCAATATCCTGGGAGTTATGAATAGCCAATTCGCAATTTCCGGGGGGATTCATGATTTATAATGGTATTTACGTGGACAGTTTCTGAGAGGACTTTATTGATATCTCCCTCACATAAATATAATCCCACTGGGACATTCGGCCCAGACGATTTGCAACATAATACCGACATAATATTTGCTTAATATTACCTTATAAAAAATAACTTAAAATGTATAGGTGACCGGAATAACATCAATTTGTGGGGACACAGTGCAGGAGCTGCATCCACACACCTCCACATGATTTCAAATATGACGAGACACTTATTTCAGAAAGGTGTGTCCATCAGCGGGACGGCTATGAATCATTGGGGAGTCCATTCAAGGGAAAGAGCACGAAGTTGGACGAATCGCATGGGCAAGTATTTCGGATGTCCAACTACAGACAGCACAGAATTGGCGAATTGTCTGCAGAGGATTTCATCCATCAGTCTCGTTGCAGCTCAGCTAAAATTATTCGTCAGTACAACTCAAAACTTTACAGTCCTTTATTCGTTATATTATAAGTGACACGTTTAAGTAGTAGAACCTCCAATAGACAATGGGGAAAGATACCAAATGGTCAGGCCACTTTTAAAAGTGGACATTGGTGACCGACTGCATTTCGACCGATTATTGTCTCTTACTTAATTATGTCTGCATGTGCCCACCTGTAGGCACAATTAAGTACATTAATGGGAATATTATATTTCAGGAGTGGTTTCCATTTCCACCGACAATGTTTTCTCCGACCATAGAAGACGAAAGCACTCAGGCTTTCATTACAGAGACACCAGAGGAAAGTTACCGAAAGGGAGGAGTGGCCAAAAAACCCTGGATTACATCAATGACGAGTAGAGAAGGACAAACAGCTATTTTGGGTTAACAAACATAATAATTATTATTACATACTAGGATTATTATTATTACAATTTATATTTCAAAACCTTTTAAATTACCTTTTTGATTTAAGTTTACGTAATTATGTTTAGTGCTGGAACTTTTGCTTAAATATGGAGCCCTGAAAACGAATTGGCAGACTGTGGCTCCTATTTACTTAGACTTGTCCTACATTACCAATGACACTTCTGCAGTGGTGGACAAAGTTACCAAATACTACCTCAAAGGAAAATCAATTCGTGATGCCAGTGTCTATGAAATTGCTGATGTATGTTAGGTTTCTTCCACTTTACTACTACTTCGATAATATATTGTATAATTATCCAGCAATCTTGCGTTTTTAAACTCTTATAATCTCACACATTGTCTTACTATACTAAAGATGCTGTCAGATAGATACTTTCTATTTGGAATTCACAAGGGTATTCAAGCTCATGCTACAATTGCACCAACATATTCCTATTATTTTTCCTTCAGTCAAGGGAATCATAATTTGGGAAACTATTTTGGCCATTCATCTCCGGAATGGGGGTATTTTAATTTCCTTATTCAATTATTGTGCTTGAACATGCAGCAATAAATAATATTGTAAAATGTAGGCCTGGACATGCTGAGGACGACTACTTCTATTACAACAGCTCCACACAATACCAACCTTACAGACAATCTGATCCTGATTACAAAATGAGTCGAATTATGATAAATCTCCTAACCAACTTTGTCACTCATGGGTAAGTAGAAATATAATATATATAATATTTTAACGTGTAGCATAAAAGACAATTAGACATAAGATATTCTATAACTTCCGATAATTGCCATTTAATGGCTATGATGACGATGTGGATGCAGGGAGCCGACTTATGACGGTGGTGAAGACGGGAAAGAAATGAAAGTCTGGGATCCGGTGACAAATATTAGTGACATAAAAGTGTTACAATTAGACACGGAAATCAAAATGATTGACAAGCCTCATTTAGATCGACTTCGCTTCTGGCAAAATCTTCATTTGAAGGATATGGTCCCATGGAAGATATTGTGAACTTTTATGGTGATAACAAGCTCAACGAGAACGAGATTATTTATTGTAAATTACATTTACTTGCATTATTGACATTTGAGAGGGATTTCTGTTGGAAATGAAATATGCCAGAAATATTTGCGAATACTTATGTGAGTTGTGGTTACATAAATGTCCAACCAATGTACAACATTGTTATTATATTATTATAAAATAAGTTTTTATGCATCACTAGTTTAGTTGACTAAGTATTATTAACATATCTGTTCAAACGTCAAAGGTGATGTATTTAATTATTTTTTAACTTTTAAGGAAATAATCACTGTTATTTTTTTGTTTGTATTGTTTTAAAAATTATTTTATGGCTGAACCTGAACATACTGACTAAACATAATAACAAACCGTGACAAAATGGGTGTAAGGAAGGTTGCAAAGCGGCTTTAAATACTGTGCAAGGCTGTGCAAGGAGTAGTAATTATGTAATTTAGTTAGTATAGAGTAGTAGAGTTCAATTCCGTTTGTATAAAATTCAAGACAGTGTTTTTATGTTCAGGAGAAGAAATTTAATGTGCCGATAACTTTTGACCTTTGATCTCCACCTACTATTGACATATACTTTATAAGTGTTGTCAGCTTTTGTAAGAACTAAATCACTTCTAGGATGAATAGAACTAAAGTTATGTCGATTTTTAGGTTTCGAACCACTCCCCCGGTCAAGGGGTGAGACCGATTTTGCCAATTTTCGAACTTAGCATTTGTTTTGACCCTAACAATAAGTATACAAAGTTTGAACGAATTATCTTCATCCGTTCTAAAGTTATCGTGAATACTAACAAACGCACAGACACCAAAAAAAACCCTCTTGTTGACACTTCTATGAAGATACTTGCAGCGAAAACGATTCCGGTGGGAAATCGGCTGAACGTACAGTAATAGGGTTTTCATTTTCAAAATCTGTGAAAATTTTTAAGACGAGCATGAAAGCCTGATTTTTGAATTTTTTTAAAACATCAAAAATTGAGTTTGAAAATTTTGATTTTCAGTAGGGAACATGTAAGAAATGTATTTGGATTTTTCTTTCATGCTTGCAAAAAACAAATCAAAAAAGGGGTCTCATGGCCACACCCTCACATCCCCTTATAATATTATGTATGAATGCAACGGAACTGGAACTACATTTTAGAGCACTGCTTTCTGCTATGATTATTTATTTAGTACCTATTTATTTAGTAATGAGATGAGACAAGGGAGACTTGAACTTGAATAAAATAAAATCTTTACTCAATGGAAAACTCCAGTTTTATTATTGATCAATCCATCAATGAAAAACTCACATCATTGTATCTGATTTGGCTGATTGAATATATCATACATGAGCCATGAGCATACGCAGATACTGTATACTTTCATTCTGTGCAAACAGATTTCAAAAAGTTTTATCGTTCAAAAGAGATAATTCAACAAACTGATAACCAGTCAACAGACCCACGGAACAAGGACTATACGGAACAAGGTGTTGCGAATAAAACTATCGAAATTACATACATTACATTACGAAATCGAAACTAACGATCGAATTTCGATCCTAATAAGTCTTGGCAATAAAGTTAGTTGACAAATTAGAGTTTCAAGATCTTTCCAAGACTTTTGAGTAAAAATGTTTTTGGTTTTTACTATTATATCAATCTTCCGTGGTTTTGGTATACTGATTGGATAGCTCCGTTGGATAGCTAATCTAATCTAATACCATTGTTAATACAAACTTAGCTCACTTCCCATTGTTCCCATGTATTTTTTCCTCTTGTTGTTGCGAACCCACAATAATAAATGACTTATCTGCCCTTCCTTATCATGACAGTTATCAGTATATTACTATTTATTTAGCCTTCATCATTTATTAGTATCATAAAATCCATGCAATGCACAATGCACAGCACTAAATAAAAAAAATAAAAACCGATGCTTGCTTGTTGCAACAAAGTCCAGTTCAAAAGTTTAAAATGATAACCCGCCTCAGCCAGCACATGACCCTCCGGCGATTAAACCAGCAAGAGCCAAACAAAAAAGTCAGCCAAAAATTGCAAAATCGCAGCGCACATCGGGCAAATTCGGACTATGTTAGTAAATAAAAATTTCCCTTTTGTCAATTCAATTTCTGTGAACCATTTCTTAGTTAAATATTTCTTTGCAAATTAAGAATTTCGCTTATTTTTTTTAAGAATGTAAAACTGCGCAAAAATCTTCAAGCTTTCCACAATTGCTAGATTGCTACCAATAAACAAAGAAAGCGTAAGGAAATAAAATAAAATATTTGATAGTAATTAAGAAACAATTTTTAAAATCATGTTCAATTATTTTTAAAGCGAAGACCAAGGCAGGTTAAATAAGGTATTCATTTTGCAATGATTAATGACAATTTTTGTGTATTATTGAATTTAAGACAGATTCAAGATTGAAGATAATATCGTTGTCGTGAATATTACATTGCAGAACATTCAGATCCAAATAAAGTGGTTATTGTCTTAAAGTGATTCTTCTCCAGCACCGAAGAAGGAACCCTAAGGAAAGTGCGAAGATGGCGATGGCTCTGACAGCTGGAGGGATTGATTCTGGAGTGGAGACGGGGAATGAATCTAATGACATTGATATTAATATTAGTCCAGTTATGGATGTGCACAACAATGGAAGCTTATGTGATCCCTCTATTCAAGAAATTTCGGTTCCAAGTGTATCTTCAGGATTAAGAAATGTTTGTAGTCCGATTGGAAATTTCCTTGGCTCCCGGCTGTCTGTGAGTGGAAGTGAGCAATCTGACAATGACAACGACGTGCCGCCACCCCCACCGCCAACCTCTCCGAATATTTGTGGCTCTGTTATTGGACATTCGGATTATTCAATGGCTGCGACAAATACACAGACGGATGGACTGAGTCTAAATGTCAATATTAACAATGGGGATGTTGAGTTTACGGGGATAAATGAAGACTCGCCTGTAGAAGGAGAAAGTGATGAAGCGACGGAGGAAATGGACAGGGATTTTAATGAAGACGAAGATAATATTATAGACGATGACCGGAGTTGTGATTCTTCTATCTCCCCACCGTTGAATGATGCTAAAGAGCTTTGTGAGTACATAATATTTCTTGTTTCGTTCCCAATACCTGTCTTAATAACAACGCCTTCGTTGAATGGTTAATGTTTAATAATTTATTACTTCCTATGTTTTAGATGGGATGGGTTCTTTTGGCGATCAAGCATTTGAATTTCATCTGAGTGCCTCCAGAAATAATGGTCCGCGCCGTAACCTTATCAGTAATCACAATGTGTTCTCAGACAGCTCCTTTTTTAATAATGGTTACCATCCCCGATCACTGTATTGTCCACAGCCACCACCAGCTCCCCCAGTCACTCCCACTAATACTTGTAAAGCTCTAATAAAGGTACAAGCATGGGCATAAATTAATAATATGCGTTTATCTATATTTTGTGTCCAAGTTATCACTAATACAATATTTGTTCTCAAACAGTTCGAATTCCCGGAGCTGCCGAAATTAGTATGTCAATTTGTGGAGCCGCCTGCAGGGCTGAGGTCGTATTTGACATTAGAACCTTTTCAAACGGAGAATTCTGCTGGTTACAACATTCTACAGGGATCTAGTAAGTTATTCTATATTTGTACAATGTCATTTATAAATATCTGATCTTCATGAAAACCCATTAAAATAGCGTTTTTTATATTTTATTATCAGCCCCTACAGACTGTCGAGCTATAATGCCTTACGATCAACATGATCTCTGTCAAAAGGTACGATCTCACATGTCACACACTCGTGCCATTCGCAACAAACTCTTTGACAACTGGTCGAATGTCCGCAAGGAGCAACCTACGTACAATTGTACTCACAATGAAAGAAGATTGAGAACTGCTGCTCATGCAGGAAATCCCCAAATGGTCACCAAAATGCTTAAAGCTGGAGTGAGTCCGAATGCAAAGGATGAGCACGGACGAACTGCTCTACACATTGCGGCATGCAAAGGCAACAGCGAGATTATCAGGTATAGTTATCAATTTCACATTCACACTCATTTATTTTTAGCTAGTGAATTAATTGGACGTATTGGTTTTAGGCTATTACTACAGTCCGGAGCGGACCCGAACCAAAAAGACACCGTAGGAAATACTCCATTACATCTAGCAGCATGTACTAACCATTGCGAGGCTGTGACGTGTTTGCTGCGTGCAGGGACTGACATACGGACTTTGGACAACCACGGGCGGAACCCGTTGCAATTAGCCCAGTCTAAACTGAAGCTGCTGGCCACAAGTAAATGTGACACTGGCGATTCGATCAAAGTGAAAATGGAAGTTCAGCAAATAATAGAAATGATGCTGGAGTATTTACAAAAGCGAGGACAGGATGTCGAGGCAGAACTTCTTAATAGCTTCGCCAGCAGACTGACTTTGAGCCAAACTCCAGAAGAAGTGGATGCTGATGTGAAAAATCTTTTGGCAAACCTGTCTAGTCTTTCCATTACTCCAAATTCAGGAGTTACTTCAGTTGGTTCTCTTCCGACTGCGGTTCCAATTCGCCCACCTACAAACCCTTATTTGGCATTCAATCTCAACCAGAATCTTGCCAAAACTCGCCAAACATCCTTTATGGCTCCATCCACATCTTCAACGACGTTTCCTTCAAGTTCCTCCTCGGGGTCGTCAAGTTCCAATTCTAATCATTCTCTTTCCAATAATCTCTCATTTGGAATCTTCAGTAATTACGAATCACCCCGAGAAGAACAAAAGCAACTTATAAACAATCTCACTTCGTACCGCGACAAAAAGCATAACATGTGACTAAATTAGCTAATTAAGTTTATTTTTTTTGTTTTTTAATTATTACCTTCCAAAGAAATAGAACAAATTCATAAAATGGCAACCGAACGCAAAAATGGAACTTTACGTTTGTCACAGGGCAAGCACCAATTCTTCTGATACGCATATAGACACAGTTTCCTAAAGATTTTCTGTTCAGCGACTGATTAAAATTCAGTCAATGGGCTTATTTATTATAACGAAATTAATAAGTTAGGTATTTTGGCATGAATTAGCTGTGTAAAGAAGGAAATGTCTAAATTATCACTGCATTTTTCTTAAGAGTTTTTTCTTTTTAAAGGATGATATTCCTAGCTTATCAGAATAGGTCCAGGTTCTAATTGATTTAGGAATTGAGACGCAAGGTTTAAGAATCGTAGTAAAAGTGAACGAGTACATTAGTGCATACATATTATTTCAGTTCAAATTTTAAATATTGTATTTACTTTGTACCTATTAATTTTAAATAATACCTACATTTAAGTATTGCATGCATATAGAATAGCGCATATGTATACATTAGTAAGTAGACTTCCACTAATTATCTTTAATGCAATGATATGGGCAAAGTTTATTAAAATTCGCAGTTTTAGTACTACCGAATCTGGATTTTGTATTTCGATTTGGTCGGTTCGTTGCATGCTAAAAATAATGATAACAATGGCGATAAGTAATCCTTATGGGACCTCTCTGATCTAGGTATCTGAATCACGGATTTTATGTATGTGTATAAAATATAAAGTAAATTATACGAAACATTTAGACTTATTGAGTTAAAATAGCATTTTGGTTGTGTTTTAAATTATTAGAAATGAGTCCCTTTTAACTAGAACTAATGAAATAAAGTATCTACTATCTAACTAATATCTCGACAATTATTGTAATACAACTGATGTTGATGTTATCAGCCTTTGTATGCAGCAACGCAATTTGTAAATTAGTTTCCTCTACTTATTATTTCAATTTAAATTGTAATTATATCTGTTGGTGGCAGTTTATCGATGATTCTTCATGTCAACAAGTTCCCTAATTTCAAATGTAGAATAATAAAGTTTGTGGAAACTTGAAAAATACATTATGCGGTTGTCGTAATCTGAAGATTCTGAACTGACTATGCCAATGATTAGGAATTGGAGCATAGCCATAGCGAAAATACCTGCATAATATTAATATAATTTAATATTTTACATTAATCGCCTGCAGTAGAGTAGTGGCTCGGATCCTCCATAATCAAAAGGATTTACATTACTGATAAGTTCAATTCTTGAGGATTTAATTATTTCACAACCAATTTAACCAAGAAAACATCAAATTCACTTGCATAGCACGATACATACTTTATTGGAATTCAGAACATTTAATAACACATTTGAAAAGTAAATCATAAGTTATGCACTGGACTTAAAATTTAAAATACATATCACTTTACCTTGAAAAAGTCAAAATAATAAAATAATTTTAGGAATGTCATCTTATTAGCAATTACTAAACTCCCTGCTAATACTAATATGTACCACGTCACCACGTTATTCATACTTCTGCGTTAACAATTAATAAATGTTCACCTTCAGCCAGTTTCATTTATTTGATACTTTTTGAAGGAATTAATTGAGGAAACATTTTGCTTTTGGCTGATGGCCATTTATTGAAATTAAATAAAGTAAACGATTTAAAACGAGTTGTTCAACGAGCAATTAAATCAGTAGAATAGGCTAAGAATATATATTGCTTACCTAAGATATAGAATCTAGAATGAGAGTACGGGTGTAGAGGAGATAAACCATTCGCAGCATTTGTTCTTATAATTATTAGTATATTATATATACACTTACACTAACCATTTTGCACTAAAAACTTTTGGATATACGGTTTTCTTAAAGAATTTTTGTAATATTATTTACACATGACTCTACGTTTTTATCTAACAGGTATGAAATGGATAGAGAAAGACAATTCCATACTCTTAAAACTCTTAAGGCAGATCCATGCATAGAAAGGGAAGCTTGCATGTAATTACAAATCCGGATTTATTTGTATGGATTCTTTTGCCACGACTTGGGGTCTTTCCTGAGGAATAACTCAAGTTCTACGATAGCTACGAAGACAAGTGATACC
>JABASH010002320.1:0-20724 GCA_019776445.1 Tomocerus maximus
GTAATTTTTGGTCCATATTATTCAATTTTAAAAACATTTACCAGCTTATTCATAATGTAGTGTACATGGATGTTTAGAATACATTTTTATTCCTACAACTTTGAAATACAGATTTTGTGTCGATACTTATAATATTAATTTTACCTTAAAACGTAAATGTTAGTTTCAATTTTTGCAATCAAATATGCTTTTATGTTTCTATTTCATTATCCTACCAAATGTATGCTCTTCCATTACCACTGTATAGAAAGGAGAAACAAACCTACGATGAATTGGGAGTTTTAACCGGATTATTGGTCAGTTTGTCAAAAATTCTCATTTCCCTCATAACTTCTTCAAAAGAAGGTTCGCATGTATCTGCATATTGGTTTTTATCTCCTCGCGAAATATTATTACCCATTTTATCCTTACGAGTAATATGGAGTTGTCCACTTTTTAGCTGAAGCTGAAATGTGATTACTATTCTTATTAATACTCATCATGTCATCATTGCATGTTAACCTTTGATAAGAAATTCAAAAATACAATTGAATTCCGGATTGAATATTGTTTTATTATACCTCCAGATTTCTTTGACGTTGTTTCGTGAAGCGCCGTTCTTCCTCTTCACGGATGGCCCGATTTTTTTCTGCACGTATCATAAACTGGTGCTGCTGTTCCTTTAGTCCAGCTTTATGAGCCGTATCTCTTCGAGTGAGAGAATGTCTATTAGCTACAGAAGAGTAAGTGTTTTTCAAAAAAGGATAAAAATTAATCAGATTTTAATATTTAATTTTTCGGTACCTTGCACTGGCTGCGGTGGATTTTCAAAAAAGAATTCTCCATCTTTAATCAAGGCTTGTAAAAGTTCCTCAGAATCAACAAAATCCCAAAAAGCCTTGCAGCGATTCTTTTCTACTGTCATGCAATCATCATCTCCTCTGTCATTAAAGGTAAGTACAAATGTTCGTCGAGAACCGTCCTTTTCATCGAATTGGGGACAGAAGCCTGATGATGGAGTAGAAACTTTTTCTTCGACACTCTTCGCAGGGGTAATACCTTGTATTTCAAGAAAATAAATTAAATATGCATTTTCCTTTATTTTTGTACAGTTTTTAAAATATTGTTTTACTCAATTTTCGCAGAATAGCCATATCTTTCTGGGGAGGAGCAGGAAGGTGCATCCCCTTTAGTCTTCCCTGTTTACATTCTGCCGAATCGTTACGGTTTTCTGGAGAAATGAATGTAGAATGTAGATATAATTTAGGTAACAAAGTTATTAATGATTAATAAGGATGGGAAATTGTAAACTACGAACTGGAAATAATATTATCTTGAAAATTATTGGACATTCAACATACAGTACGGTAGGAGTGTATATATTCACACAATTTTATTATGCCATTGTAGTATATAGTATGATACCTATCTCAATATTTCCGCTGAATTGTTCTTGGGTAAAATCTTGGTCTTGACCACAGTTAGGAAGATATGGTTCACAGGGACATATATCACATTCGTAAATATCGGGAACCGGATAATCGTAATCCATTTTAGAAATGCAAAGAATGGTCAAATCCAAAAAATTCACTTTTCTCTTCTTATAAGGTTATATAAATATAATAAGATAACTACAAGGATGTTGTCTAGCATCTAGCCTCGTTATTTCATATTGGGCTTCGGCAGAAATCAAGGAATGATTTATTTAGTTGCTAAGAAAAATAAATAGTGTAGATTATTATTGGCAAAGGACCAAAATGGTTTTGTGAAAAAAAATTAGGGCAATGGTCAATGCTAAAGATTTAAATCATGGTGTCATAAAATTGGTATTTAATTTTATTAGGTATTGCCATAATTAATTTCTAAATTACGGACGTAAAGAGATGACCGATTAAACACTCATCCTCCCCAACTCTAATACTAGTTAGTATCCTAGAAGGAGCCCAAAGTAATGAGCAGTGCTGAGGAGAAAGCGTTTACTGTAGCCGTTTTGGATTTTGTAAGATCTTCCTTATTTGATGCAACCAAAATTAATAGTATTATGTATATATTTACAAAAACTGTAATTCTAAATTGTATAAATCAATCAATCTAACCCATACACGGATATTCGTTAACAATTATACCATAATAGTAATTAGTATTGATGCTTTTCCCTTTCTTTATCATCTTTGGGTAGGTTCTACGTGATTCTACTATTTAGACTACTAAAATATTATTAACGTATAAATTTTATGACAACAGATTGGTGGCCTTCTGGGAGTATTCGTGTTCAGTATCCTTCTGGAATCATTCTGGAATGAGGAAACTATTGTTGCTACTACACTCGTAACGAGAGCTTCGAAGAGAGTGTTGCTTGAAATTGCTAATTTCAAAGAGCTTAACGATTCACATGTCGACCCCGTACATTCGTCAGAAAATTTTGAAAGTATAGTATATTAATAGTTAGAGAACATATCAAAATTTTATCCCGCATGTCTATTTAATTTTACTGTTTTGCAGGCTTTATTTTCACATACATTGTGCTACTGTACGTATTATCAATCCTGTCATGTATGCACATTGTCTTTGCTCCGATTCTCGTATATGGGATACTGAAAGTAAGCAATTGATAATAAACGAATTTATAAATACACTAGGAACTAGGAATAAAAACAAATTTTATTATTACTAACTCTTACCGTTCATTGCATCAACCCAATGGATTCCATTAATTTGGCCATGACTTATGATTTAAATATAATTTAAAATACTACTAAATCGTAACAAATAATGCAATTTTTGTATGTACAGAAGCATCAAGTTTTCATGAAACTTTGGCTGGTTTTTAAACTGACTGCTATATTTCTAACTACGGTCGTCTTTATCGTTTTCTGCTTTCGGTTTACATATATAATGGCTGTTACATATGTCATCTTCGCTGTCGTCAACGTATCTTTTCTTTGCGTTACATCAACTGCATTAGTTGAAATACCTACTATATTGGAAACCGTTATCGAAAACTTTCCGGTCTCATTTATGAAATTATGATAATATACTTCTGAAGATTCAAATTGTAATGATTGTATACAGTTACAGATATTTTGTTCACAGTTGTATGTATTTTTAAAATTGTTTTCATTACCCATCCAGATCGAATATGCAACCAGTCAAGATGGTATTTTAGAAAGATTGATTGATTTCATAGAGGAACATGGGCTAAAGACGGAGGGGTTATACAGAGTTCCGGGGAATAAAGCTGGTGTGCAGATGCTACTTTCAAAATTAAACCAAAATCCATACACTAGTATATCAGCTTTAAAGTTACAAGTCAATACCGTAGCTTCAGCTGTGGTAGAACTTGTGTCAAATAGATTTTCATCACCCGTCATCCCCACCGACAAACTTGGGGACGTAGAAAAAGTAAATAATATTTAATTTAAAATATCGGTATTTCTGGTGAAGGAATGCAATAACTTATAGAACTTCACTCCACAAAATGTAAAATTGTGAACAATTTTCAATTTAGATTGCAAAAATTGTGGATCCACTTGATCGTGTGAAACAGATGCAAGCATTTCTTTTGCATCTGCCACCAGCTAATTTTGTTGCTCTGCGAATTTTGTTTATGCATTTTGCAAAGGTTGCTACTATGTCTCGAGTTAATTCTATGAACTCGTCCAATTTGGCTGTTTGTTGGTGGCCTAGCATTTTCCCCGTCAGTTTCAATGATATGATTAAGTTTCGAAGTTTGGAACCATTCTTCAAAGATCTTGTTAAAGAAATGATCGAGAAAAGCCAAGATTTGTTTGGTAGAGACGATAATATGGTTTGAATAGAGTTATATCTCAATATTCTCAATACTAAAGACACGACATGAGTCCCAAATATCGGAGGTCACCTTCTTCCTCAACTTCCGTTATAATATCGTATTAATCTAGTGGGATTAATGGAATATTTCAAAATCCAAGTACCAAATTTCTTAATGTAATACCGCTACAAAATTCAAGTTGATGAGAATATTCATAAGTTCATAAGCTGAAGCTGAAATAAATTGCAAACAGGTAGTAAATCGCAATCTTTTTGTATTATTTTATGTTATGTATTCAAAGAAATATGTACATTGTACATATCTCTAAAACAATAATATGGTTCATGTTCATGTTTACACTTTAAACTTTAAACAATCGATTATCGGATGTGACTATCATATTTACTGGTAAAAAAATATTTACATACGTTACATTATATTAATATTATACGTACATGATTGACATAAGGAACTTGGAAAATTCTTGACCCCATTTTTTTCATTTCTTAGCTGCAGTATTTCTCATGCACGCTCATCGTTTATTTTCGACTCGCTTTAAATTATGTAAATGCTAATGTATTTAATTAAATCAAAAAATTACTTGTTTCCACCGATCAATTTTTGTGAACATAATGGATCACAAATCAAATTTTATTAGGAATTTTGGTGATTATTAGAAATGCAATGTATAAAAATCCGCTTCCGAACAGATCTCCAAAGGCCGTGAGATAAGGGATGCTAAATGTATCTGGATCCAACTTTTTTTGCCAGCTTTTATTAGCCAAGAGTTTCGAGATGTAGAACAATAAGCATACCTGTAAATATTCCATGTAAATGTTATTTTCGTTTACGATGCTGTAAATTTTTGAAATATGTTGTTTACAGTTTACATATACCGATATACCTGACTTAGTTCTGCAAGAAGAAAAAATATAACGAAAACTAATCCATAATTTTTATCTTTTATATTTCTTCCATATTTTGTGATTAAATGAGCCACTCCTGTGAAGAGTATGTGACCGGGGATTGAGAGAAAAATTAGCAACCGAGCGGATATTACATCATCTCCTATTTAGGATGGATAGGAAAATATTTTAAAAAAACATAAAGATAGATAAATTATTGCTATTACTATTATTGCTATTTTCTGAAGAAATATTTTTTCACCTTTGCCAAAGAATGTTTTATGAGGTGAAACACACAGAGTCTCTCCTTCAGGTAAAATACCAGGAACACAGTATTTATATAAATATGTTGCCGCACGACTTGACTGAACGCTGGCAAGATTTCCACCGATTCCATTGATAAGGGGTTGATACAAAGCCACTCCCCCACCTTTATTCGAACCAGATAGTGCCAAGTCCAAAAATACACCACCGACCCTTCAGTTTTAATTGTTATGCAAATAGTTAAAATATATTACTTGTACGGCATTGATGATTTGATTCAAAACCGAAATTCTTACGTGCTGAGAGCAACAGAAAAAATTACTGGGAACCATCCCTGGATCAGAGCATGTTTGGTGTATTCGTTTCTATGTGCCACGATTCCACACACAGGTGTTACAATTCCAAGATAAAAAGATATGATCAAATACGGGATCCACGAAGTATCTTAAAGTTTTCAAAGGTACAATCAATCAGTAACTACCGAAACATGGAGGAGATTTTTTCTTAACTTGTACTCATAAAAACTGTTATTATAAATATACGCACTTGGGTCGTCCATTCCATCAAAAATGCTTTGGGCAACTAGTGTTAGAACTGTTAATGTAATAAGATCACTGCACAATAGAAATATTAGTACAAAAAATCAATTTTGGAATCCTAAAGGTTCCTTGTTTTATGTAATTACATTATAGTCATTGAATTGTTTGATCATAATGGGATCGTATTCTGTATGAACCTACCCTAAACTCCCCGCAATCGGCGCAGCAATATTATCAGGATTCAATCGGCATTTCCTGGAAGAGACTACTGTAAACACCATGATACTCCCAAGAATCATGGAAACTATACTTGATGTTAGAATGCTGGCAGAACACATGATCAAAAATTGGTTCCACGTTACAGTGGCATAGGATAATTTCGTTAAAACTGAAAATGACGAATTAATAACTTCATTACCAATATTATGTACATTTATCTATTTAGGAGAAAGTTTAATGTAAGGATCAAAATATTAACCTGAAACTGCCGTTGCAATAACAGCACAAATATTGGCTTGATGCTGATCCAAGCAAAGATTAGCGAAACAAATTCGATTCCTTACTTTCTTATCATCCAGATGACCCAAATTGGATTGAGTCGACAGGCGAGACCCCAATGTCATTTCTAAGTCACCTTTCAATCCCAAAAGGGGTGTGGTTAGAATTACCAACGCTGGAATCTCTCTGTAGACGGACCATGTCTATAATATCATTTTAGAAATATATCAAGGATAAACGCTAACTTTTCATTTTTGAATAAAGTATCCGAAGGCAAAGATTTATAGTAAATGAAGTATTAGATGTTCACCGTAGTGAAGTAATCCAGGAGGAGCCCTGCGAACACCATAGCCAATCCTGCTACAAAAAATGGAATACTAATTTCCCTTATAATTTTCTTGGGTCCTTCTTTCAGAATGAAATGTGCAGACGTGACTGGCAATCGAGAGGACAGTGATATGATCGAATCAGTTTGTCTGCCGTTTCCGTCATAATATGTGGGAACATAGGTGCTACTAATACCACTCTGGGCTGTTTTTGTTTCAGAGTATGTAGAGGTCACTGTTATTAAGCTGTCATTTTGACCGAGCGGGGCTTCCCCAGGAGGTAGCTCGTTCTTCTGAGACGACAATTTGTTTGAAGGTTTGTCTAATTCCTCTGCTGAATTTTTAGCTTTTTGACCTTTCATGGTGATACAACAAACTTATTATTAGGTACCCTGTCTCTCACACTCCATTTCCGTCCGTTATATAGTTAAGTTTAACTATGATAAAAATTTGAAATACAGCAGAATTTTGGCTTGGGAAAAAGGAAACGCTATCGTACATTTATACGATAACTTACAAGAGTTACATACAGCTAAAAAAGCAAATATATTATTATTCTGCTGATATTGTTGGTAGTAGTTACAAAATACTTTTGCCGTAAATCGGAATGAGAGCATAAATACTCAATATCCCTTTACACTTCTATATTGATTCGAATCGTAGATGATCGAGATTCATATAACTCTTTTGTAAATTCCAACTAAAATATTATGGAAATCGAGGTTAGCAGTCCTTTTTAGCAACTTTTGTTATAAATCCTGGATTCCAGGATTTATAACAAAAGTTGCTAAAAGTTTATTCTGCAATTTAATAAGTATACTGAGAAAGTATGTAGGCTTGAGATTTATCCCTTCCTGTGGACTGTCCCTTTAAAATACTTGTGAGTTTCTATGTATTATTTATGTGGTTAAATGAAGTGTGAATGCATATTAAAAAAGAGAAAGACAGAGAGAATTTTAAATCAAGAACCAGTCTTTTCGCACCAATTTTATTAGGTACTGCGACATCTGACACTGAAAACATATAATTTTATGAGTCTTGCATAGTTTAGCTAATATATTTGGTTGCAGTGCGATTTAAGTCATTCGTTTTAGTCTTCCAGTCAGCAGTACTGAAATTTCTTCAGTCCACGACGACAGAGCAACATCACCTTTTCATTATCCTGCTCATCGGTATAGATAATTCATATAATTATTGTAGTAAAAGGAACTGGATATACAATCAAAATTGAAAACCGCAGCATCACTGATATAAATACCCCATGCATTGGTGAAAATCACAGTTATAGCATGCATATGATTATGACTTCCATCATCTTCCCGTTTTCAATTTTCATTCGTAGTAATATTATTACAATGTACGAGAGTAACATTTGAAAAAAAATTAAGCGTATAAAGATCTAATTTTCATAATATTTTCTCCATTTAAATCCATAATATACTGATTTTCATTGACTTATAATTTACGTGTATATAATAATAAATTGTGTCATAAGTCATATTATAACTCATAACTAAAGGTACCTATAGTACTAGAGCCAGCCTAGTAGGAATAATAAATTATTATTCACTAACAGCTCCTCTTCTACAAGCAGCCCACTCAGGTAATTTCTATAAGAATTTACTTATTTAAGTATTTTCTGGTTAGTAGGTAAAATATGATTTGCATTTACGTACGGTCTACAAATATTATTAATGTTATTACATCATTTCAATTATATTTAGTCTCATTTTCATTCCCTCAGTACAGGAACTGACAGTGAGACAGAGGTACTAATTATTGTCTTCGAATTTATTTTATTACTCTCAAAAGTTCAAAGGCTGCTAATAAAAATGTGCTTCCAAAAAGATCGCCGAAAGCAGTGAGGTAAGGAATGGTTGCAGTATCCGGATCTGTCTTTAGTCGCCAGCAAAGGTTTGTTAAGATTTTCGCGATGTACAGCAAAAGTGATACCTAAGAATGGCAAAAAAAAGTATACTTAGTATGTTGGCAATGAGTAAGAAACACGAAAACGAACACATCAATTGTAAAGAGCATAGAAATGTATTATTATAGTATTTTACCTGGCAGACTGCAGCCCCGATGTAAATTAACAAGAACACAACGTCGAAATGAGAATCGGATGATGGACTAATGAAATGTGTGGCAGTGGCGAAAACTAAATGGCCTGGGACTGCCAAGAAGAGGAGGAGTCTTGCAGACATGGAATGAACTCCTGTAAAGAAAATTCGGGATTAGGAAATGTTTCAGTTTTCAGTGTTAAATCAGTATAATTAACTTAAAAATGTGCCCACCTTTGGCGAAGAAGACTGTCCATGGAGATTCACAAACTGGAGCATTATTTGGCAGAGTTCCTCGAACACAATCTCTGTGAAGCTGAGATGAAATGCGACTTGCTTGGACGCTAACCAGATTTCCACCGATACCATTAATCACAGGTTGATACAATGCTATTCCCCGATGTCTCGAGGTTGCTTGATCCAATATCACGCCTCCACCGCTATAAATTCATTCAAAAGACAGTGAAAATTGGTTTCCTGACTTTGTCCTCATGTTAATTGAATCCGAACTAAGGTATGTAAAACTTACGTGCTTATAAGTACAGAAAGAATCACAGGCACCCAGCCGTTGATGAGAACTTCCTTCGTGTATTCATTCCGATAAGTCTTCCACGCACAAAGGGGAACAACCGTAGCGTAAAATGCCATGATAACATAAGGAATACCAATCCAAACTGAAGGAAAACGACCAGAAAACGAATATTAGTATATCTTTGTTTTTACGCTTTTATTCGGTATTTAACTGAAAAGAGAATTTAAACTCACTTTTCATTCCCTCCCAAATTCCACTGGCGAAAAGTGAGAGCATAGCAAGTGTGACAACATCGCCCAAACTTCCTGCCACCGGGGTCGCAATATTGTCAGGATTAACTTTGTAATGGTGTGAAATCAAAATGACTGATATCATGGTCGAGCCAAGGACAATGGAAACGAGACTAGCGGTGATCATGCTGGCAGAGCACAATAGCAAAACATGGGAGGTATCAAATCTTCCATCTGTGATTAAACCGGTGACAATGGCAATAAAAGCGGCGACAAGTCCGCATACGATCGCCTGAAGTTGGTCCAAGCAGAGATTCCCTGAACAAATTCGCCATCTTTTCTCCTTGTCATCTAAATTGCCAACATTGGAGTGAGTGGACAGACGAGAGGCTAAAGTCATTTCTAAATCCCCTTTCAGTCCAAGAAGTGGGGTCACCAGTATAACCAGTTCAGGCAGTTCCATGAAAACATTCCATTGCTGAAAGTAATCAAGTAAGTATATTCTAGTAAGTAATCCGATAATCTTCTCATTAGATATAATTTTATGGAAACATCAGGAATAATCAGGATTCGTTCGCAAAATCCTAAAATACTGCTCGAGTCATAAATGCTCTGGATGATAAGATATAGTACAGAATTATCTATATAGCTCATAGTAAAAAAGGCAACGTCAATGCAAATGTCAACCTTTGCTCTTTACTTAGTAAGCTCTTTTCTCATTTTACACACTCAACTAATTCAAATCATTCATTATAAAAGATGTAATTACATTATTTGATGATGAATGAGGAATCTGTGAACATGCATTTATTACATCATTTAATGTTGTATCTTCGGTTGTAAAAATTGTATTTATTTGATGCAAACATTACCGCAGATTATCAATTATCTCAAGTTTAGTTTCCTATTCCACCCTGGATCATGCATGCCCCCGGCAGTGCCCCTATCCCCAGTAAATCTTATCAAGTTACGTTTTACGTTTCTTTATTACTAAGTCTCACAGATACTAATGACTGCAATGACAATGACTACATTGACTAAAACTGGTTCTGGTTCGTTTGTGCGATTGTGTCTTTTTGTACTCTTTGCCCCTTAATTTTACATATTCTAGTCTCCCTATTTACTACTGTTTAGTCATTATTGGAAAGTACTATCGATTGACTGGAGGTTTTTGTTGATCTATAAATAGTATCTCGTTTCACGTAGTTGACAAACGCTGCTTATATAGTCTTATCTGCCCGTAAGTTAATTGCAGTGCAATGACACTAGATTTTGTAAAAGAGTTTCCTATCTTGTTGCGACAGTATAGTATAGATCATTAATTCCAACAATGGAAATTAAACACCAAATACTATATATCCTACCCATTAGGTTCATTGTATTGCAGGACAGACATAAGTAGGTAGATCAACTCAATGTTTACGTATTTTGATTAATGTCACATGCTTGAATATAATTAATATTATTTGTTCTAAGCCCAGAGTGGATGACTGTAATAAGAGTTGAGCATGAAAGGAATAAATGGATAAAATGCACAGGAATACAATTTTATCAAGTTTGCAACGAATTCCTCCCCTTTCCCTTCCTACAAGAACGCAGGACAAATAATATACTCCTACTTATTTCCCTTGGCATTCACGAGTGCACGGCCTTGTTCTGTGGACTGCAGAGTAGTAATTAACAACTTAAAACTCTGACCATCAAGTAAGTCCATTGACCACAAGTAAAAGTCCTTGGGTTTAAAACAAACATTTTAATATGTAACCCCGCCCGCTATAATACCTTCCTGTGGCTGCTTTTATGTACCTATATAAGTATATTGAATCAGGTACATATAGAAAATATTTGTAATTACCAATACTGTGTCCAAAAGTACTCCAGCGCAGACCATGCCCAATCCCGCAATAAAAAACGGCAATCCCATCTGAGACAAAATGGTAAGCCATGTCTCTTCTCGGAATCCCCGTCTCTTTTCAATGGAAATGAGAGATACCCGGGAGCAGCCACTAGCCATGCCTGGAGTTCTTGCACCGTCTCCTTCCCCTCCACCGCCGTCGCTGGCGCCGCTCAAACTGGGGTGGACCATCACATTCAATGGTCCATCGATGTCAATAGCTTTCGAATCTTTCTTCTCTGGGTCAGAGATGATGATGATGTCTGAGGCTGAGAGGATTCCTCCGTTGCCCTCAACCTTCCCAGAGGTGTCTGTTACGAAAACTGCTACATCCGACGCTCCTCCACCGCCTCCTGACATTATCTTCTCTGGAACGACCGAGTCAAATTTTTGGTTGTTGTTGTTGAAAATGTTCTGAACATCAGTGTTGGGAATTCCAGAAGAAGAGTACTCCCAGCGAGGGTCGTGTCTTTGGCACATGAAGTCATTTCCGCTATCGAAAACCATATTGCTTTATATTGACTGTCCGGATACTGTTCTGTGTCGTTAACTTTCTCAAATCAATGGGCAGGCTGAGCTGACACAGCGAAGAATGCTAACCCTATCGGGACAAACAAATATAAAACAAAACAAAATTAACTCTGGAACAGTTAACATGGATCCACTCGTAAGATCTCATTCAGCAAGAAAAAAAAATTGCTAGATTAAATGTCAGGAAGAAGCAAACCCTCCATTGAATCACAAAACTCTTCACATGCTATACTTTCCACTATTTTGTGTTTAGATAATTGTCACAGACAGATAATTTCATAAACAACTATGCCCATTTCATTTCAATAGATCGTTCACATTAAAGATAGACTATACTAGATTCCTAGTCAGGCAATACCTTTTGTTATGGGAGGTCATATTTTACATAAATTCTATTTATACGATCCATTAAAACCTTTGTCGCTTTCAGCACAATGGTATTTTTCTCAAACACTTTAATTACTCATTGATATTGCACAAAATTATGTGCTGAGAAGGATTTTCTTCCTATTTCTCACTTCAATTTCGTAAACAAATAAAACGAGGAAGAAAACTATGGGCTATACTCAAAATAGAGAATCCCTATCCCTGCATGTCTACCTACAATGAATAATAATGGGAAACTGAAACTGCTGTGACATGAATATTCATACGAAATAATTAGCTTTTCCAATTATCATCATATACTACCTATACAAACAATATTTACTAACACTACTATTATTAACAAACACTATCTTCCGTATAACATCGAGAATAATGCAAGAATTGTATTGATAAATGTAACAATTATGGGTGTGCACGTGTGTGCTAAGAATCAGAAATCTTTTTTTTGTTAACGATTTAAAAAAACTGCTTAAAATGTGTTTTTACATTTTAGGTGAACATTTCTGTGGAGAGAGCGTGTAAATATAATCCTTCTTGAAAGAAGGATGGCTGAAGAATGCATATTAAAAATATTTTGCAAAAGAAATTGCATTTGCCATTCCAGTGACATTGCAAATGCCTTTAAGCGTGATTGAGCATAACATGTTCATGACAAGGAAACAGTGGAAAAATTTTTTTGCAGCATTTCTCTAACAATAAACGAATTATTTTAATAAAATTATGGGAAAATGTAGTTTAGAATTGTGTATTATAGTAGGAGTCGTTAATTAGGATGGGTAAAGAGATAGCATTGAGAATGTTATCTGATTAGTATATGTAAGCAAAGAGTGGAGTGATAGTATAAGATGGTTTGTGAATTGTAAAGCTAAAAGCTAATTTAGATGCTCATGTTTGATTAGTAAGTAAGAAGTGTCTGGACATGCACAGGGTTGAAGTGTTTATCGTGATTGCAGAAGGATATAAAAAAAGTGATAATAATATTTGTCTCACGTAAAGTAAACAAAAATAGAGTTAATTATGAAATATTTATTTACTGGCTCGAACGAAGATTCCTTTCCGGCAATCAAGGAGGCAGATGAGAAGAATGCGGCAGAGTGGCGGAAAGACGAGAAAACCTTTCCGGTATCCACTGACACCGAAGAACAAGAGGTGTCTTGAAAGAGACTTTGTTTCACCATTAAATTGTGCAGTTCAATTGGCCAGGCAAATTCGCCAGGACCAGGAGTTAAACGATACTGTGGGAAAGACCACTGCACTAGCGTAAGATATTTATTCGAAGAAAGGACAAGGCCTTCAGACTGGACGATTGATTTCTGATGTGCAACTGTAAAAGTGCAAATGACAAAGAGTGACTGGAGTGTCGGTGTTGATAGAACGAGACGACTTGGTCTGTCAAGTCAGCTAAAGTTGCCTTTAAAAGTTTCTACATGCGAGCTTTTCTTCTGGGTGCTTCTGCTTAGTGGTGCACATTTATAGAGAGATGTGTAAATGTCTGATTCGGCTCTTTGTGAGTTACATGGATCCAGAGAATAAAGAGTATGGGATTTTCTGCCGTTGTGTAGGCGGTGCGGTGCGGTAGTTTTGGCTCCTATCTATAGCATGTAGTAGTTGACGGGAAAAGAAGCCCTTTGACTATATATAGACGAGAGAACCCCGAAATATACGTGTGGCCCTCTCCAGGATAAAATTAATTTTTATAGTATGGGGATATATCCCTAAGTGTATATCTCAGTCACGTTCACTCACTTTATCTGTAGCGTACAGACTGCTTTTAAGTATAACACAGACAAACTAATATTATGGTTAAATATGGGCAAATTAACTGTAATATGATTCTTCTTTATCTTTACTGTGTGAGTAGATATTTTAATAAGGTACAAGTACTTGGTTAATACTGATACATTTAGATTTGTAACAACGATTCTGTAAGTGAAGTTAATTGATAGTATTGACTCGTCTGACAATCAGTGTGACTTAGTATGGAATATTATAATATTATTAACGATTTCGCTTGGCCTGCTTTGAAGAGTGTAATAGCGAGAGACCTTGTTTCTTTCTGTAGCGCTTGTACAATACTGGTCGATTGCTCAGGTTCGGCTTGACTATGTAGACATTCGTTCGTTTGCGTACTCAGCTCTATACTCTAGTTGTAATACCAACTTTGACTCTCTGTCTGGCTTCCTTCGATATATCCTATTTCGTTCGAATATGCTGATACTACTTTTGCGCTCTGTGCGGTTTGGTTAGTATAAGCAGAAATCATGCCAAACGTCAGCAACCAGAACCCAGTCGCGTTGTCGCAAATCAATTTTTTCCAAGTCTATAGGTGTGAATTTTCGATGATGATTTATGTTACTCTAACCATAAGTACCACAGTCATTAACAAAAATTATAAGCCCCAAACTCCAGACATCTTCACTAGTGTGACTATTGTAGTAGAGTAACTTGTGTAGACGTGGATTCCAGTCAAATCGGTTATGTGTTTAAGTAGAATGGATTATTATCATAAGGATAACGATAAAGTAATACTTTGTATACCTAAGTGCGTAGGAACTTTAACATTCATACTATATTATAGCATTTGTTATCTCGTAATGAATAAATGCTAATGTCATAAGTTTAAGTAGAATGGAATATTATCATAAGGATAACGATAAAGTAATACTTTGTATACCTAAGTGCGTAGGAACTTTAACATTCATACTATATTATAGCATTTGTTATCTCGTAATGAATAAATGCTAATGTCATAACACTTCTATTGAATGTTAATACTTACTTAAATACTTTATCGTTTAACTTTGAATACAATGTGTTCTGCCATGGCCTCTTTGGCTGCCGCATTTATACATTGTTCTCCATTTATGAACTCTCAATTCTGAGCACTTAACTAACGATATAATATCTCAGTTTCACATGCCATACTAACAGGACCGTATTTACATCTGATTTTCGGAGGACGATGAACTATATATCGTAGATCATTATAAAAAATTCCTATTTCGCACGAAATCCAATTAGGTTTTAGGCAAAGATTTCCTAATAGATCTTAGCCTAAACGCTTTTCCACTCATTTTGATAAAATCCGCACGGTTTTGATAAGGGGGTCAATTCTATGTGGATCCCGGTATAATATACAGCTCTGCAATCTAGACTATTTCCACCTAGGCCAGAATCAAAGTACAGACGTCAAGTCAAATGTAACAAAGACAAGGCTGAATTGGTTTTACTTAGTTTCAGGTAGCTTAAGCGAATCAATATGAATTTATGTAGTCCAGTTCATCTTTTGTTCTGTATCTAAAGATACAGCCCGAGTCAGCATGCAAACTCTCAATGATTCTTGCGAAAAATGGTAAATACATGTAATATTTCTTATGCGAATATTTAATGATCTCGTGGGCTTGCGTGATATTCGAATGAAATCAGCATTGATGTACTCGTGATTACTTCATACAGTATGGTATCGGTGATTACATAGTGATACACATACATTCTGTATATAGTTTTTTCAGTATTGTCTCATACTGTAGTATATAATATATCAAAGTATAATTTATATATTACCATTAGTCATTGTGTATGATTGTTCACGTTTGTAGACGCATTCATGCATTGTTGTTATGAATGATTACTAGTATATGCCCTATGATTGTCACATAAAATTATAAATATGTAACACAAGTATATGACCTGATCTGACTTGAGTGTGGTACTTGAGAAGCGAACTTTATTGATGGCATTGCATAACTGGGCAGGGATACTTAAGTAAAAGATAAAAATTAAGTAGGCACTTAAAAACTTGACATTGTATACATAAATGTGTATTTTATTGTATAGACACATCTACTGATTGTGAATTTGCCGATGATTGAACTGTTTTGGCATAAATTCTTATAAAATTAGTTTGCTATCTTGTGCTACCATGTTCACAAATAGACAAATATTATTTGAGGCATTTTAATAAGTTTGATAATGAATCTGATGTGAGATTACTCAACGGTTATGAATTCCGAATAAACTATTTACGTACTTTCCAGTGAATCCACATTATCAATATTGATACACTCATTAGATCATTGTAGTAAATGAAGGAAGTATATAATATGGCATGCTTTGTTTACGCATGTAAAATAAAGCAGAATTTCTTCAGGTATGCAAATTTTGTGGGCTTATGTATCTATTCAAAATTATAGTGAAGAATAATGAGTCTACGACAGCGCATTAGTGTTTTCTTAATGTTAATGACTGAATTAATTAAGGCAGAAACACAATGTTCTGTTATATAATTTTACTTTGATAATACTGGATTTATAGTATAAGATTGATAATGTCCTTAATATATCTGTACTTATAGTATTAAAGTAGATTGAATATTTGTTAGGATATGTAATTACTTTCTCGCACTTTCCTCCAAAACACGCAATTTGCAATGTCAGTTGTCTGTTATCTACATATTTGCGTCATTGTTGTTTTGCAAAATATAAATATGAGGTTAGATTTGATGTGTGCAAGGGAAATTGTGTAAGGAACAATGGCAAACCAAGACCATCGTCTCACAATGAACGAACCTTCCCTGTCCGATTAATGCTGGTACACGATATTAACTGGATATTCCAAATAAATCTGGAAGATGATTCGATAACCTGACTCTCTGAGAAAAACAGTGTTCTCCAATTTTATTTTTCTTAATAAGTTATTGATTATTGATTCGGATATTACATTTGATTGATGGATTAATACGTGCTTATTCCTATCATTTTGTTATTACGTTGTGGCAATTCAGGATAATGTTTTTATCTAGAAGATTATGTGTACATGGAAAAACCAAACTTGTGACATGATGTTTAATCCATTTTATTCAGCACGAAAAACTAGTACATTTATAGGAAACCAATCAAAAGATGACGTATTTACTATTGACAGTACGTACCAAAAGGACAATTTCAACTGAAAATCGATTATGACTCAATTGGAAGACTATCAATTGTGGTTTTACATTCTCCCATTCTGCTACAATGCTCAATATATTATTTATGGTCAGTATTACCGTTGTAAGCACTTACAATTACAAGTGAAATTCGATTTCTCTGAAGAAATCGATGTTATTGCATTAAGGTTTGCTACATTTCTTTATTTCCAATAACCTTGTATGTCAATTACTAGTTATTACCAATTTATGCGTATTGACAGCTAAACCATGGTCATTCATGTTTAATGTCTAATTGTTTTGAAGCAAACTCCGTAGAAAACATGTATTGATGTGCTATGAGAGTTTTTCAATTTTACGATTAGATTGCTCGAATGCTGCATTGCACTTAAATGGAAGTGCACTAACGACTAAAGTCATTTTATTTTGGCTGTTAGAATGTATTTGGCATTTACAAAATTCTGACAGCGTAAGTAAAGGTAAACAGTTTGAACATTTAGAGGCTGTCTTGTACAAATTGCTACCGTTTTTTTGATTAATGGGATTCTGACCAATTCTTTAGTTTGCATTCGTGCCTATCTATAACTAGGGAAAGCAATACTAAAAAGCAATTTTATAGAAATTGATAAGTAAAATGCAGGTCTTTGTTTCCCCTCTCTGGTTTGTTACTGCGCTAAGCTGACCATGAAACAAATTGTTATCTGTTTTGCCATTTCTATCGTTTATTTGTTTACCCAAAACTTATGAAAGCTGCGATTCTATATTTGTGTGTAGCTTTAGTGCCCGGTATTAAGCCATGATTACTTAGTTGACGTACCTACTTGAAGTTTTTTATCTTTCCTCACACGCTTCTAATTAAATAGATAATTTTATTATAAATGAATGAATGGGTATTCTCCGAAGTGATATACACAAAAACAAAATTGTATTTGTTTGCAAGTTTTGTTGTTGGTAGCACAGAAAATATGAGCAAATTAGCGAATTGATTTTTTGTCTCATGAGGATTCACCTTGAGCCTATATATAAGCCTTATCTGTATGACATTTCGCAATTTGCGTTGCAGGTATTGACAGATTAGATAGAAAAGCGCTATGGCATTTGCATGTTTAAGAGAAAGTTTGGAAGTTTCTTTCAAAGGAATCCTCAAGCTTGCTCATGAAAAATTCAAAGTAAATTGACTGTGTGAGATGACAGAGTGTTCATTACGAAATGCATATACTGTATGTATAAATGGATATGTATGTATGCAGCTACATATTGAGTAGATTAGACTGATTATAGACTCATCAGAAAATGAATAAGAAATTCTTGTGTGTTTACGTAAGTGTAGAAATGACTAGTTATTTTTAGCAGTAACTGCGACTTAAGGACGTTGGGTAAAGGAAGCATTGGTCGTTGATAATTGAAATCGTGGGTTGAATGGAGCTCTCGGAAATGGAAATCTGGGAAGTGTGTTTGTTGAGTCAATGCAATGTTGCAACAGACGAAGTTCATTCCCGGTAAGTAGGTTCAGTGTACAGCTCGTAGTAGAATTGGTTCTCATGAAAGAACAGCTTTTCATCTTTATAAGTAGACGTTCTCGGAAATGTCTGGAACTGGAAGTAGAGCATGAGCGAATAATGGCAAAAAGAAAGTCGCGCATGTTTGCAAAATTATAGTGCAAATCTCGGATCGATATTTACACTAGTTTTGTGTGTTATAAATACTATTTACTATCGTCGACGTTTTACTACTATGAGGTCTTCATGCCAGCATGAGCATGACGTTTCGATGTCGACTCGAGAAAGCAGGAGCCAATTCTGACGCAAGCTTAAATGTATGACGAGAAATGTATCTAGTACAGATAGGAATTGGCAAATATTACTTATCCCTCGCAATTCATAATAGACCAATGCACAATTCCATTCAACTTGCACAAATATGTGGCACAGAAGATTTCGTGGAATAGGCTTCTACTCGAAGGGAACTGTATGATTGATTTTCTCTCAAGTTGAAGGTCAGACACCCTCTCGTCGAAATCCCTTCCATTTTACACTCCAACTTTGACTATTCCTGCTCTCTAAACTTAAATTGCATTGTCTAGTCCCTCAAATCACTAAATTCTAGAGTATCTCACGCTTCCTGACTTCTCTCTAACTTACCATGGGTATTCCAAGAATTATGCTCCGTACATGCAAGTCGTTAACAAGATTACTCCAACAAACACGTGCATAGCCACATAAATTACTCATGGTCGTTAGCAGAGCCACTTCCACTTGAATTCTGAATGCTTAAATATATACCACTCACTCAGAATATGGGAAATCGGAAAATCTGCGCATAATTTGATTCATTAAAATGCAAAGAAGGTGGAATGGAACGAGAATATTTTGTATTTTACTAATGAATTGCGTGACCGATGCAGAATTAACCTCCAGCAACATTATATGTATGTACATTGTGCTATATAAATAGGTAGTTCAAGTTTGGACTTGTAAAAAACATGTCTAATTCCTTTATGTAATTGCTATCCAGCCAGATATGATGAATTACAATGCAATGTTAGTCTTATCGGTCGAAATCATCAACATGACTTATCTTTTAAAATGAATGAAGGTGAAGCCATTAATTCAACTCATATCACATAACTGCCTAACCAAATAAATACTTCAGTTTATGTGTTGTGAAGGTACATTTCATTGTCCACTCTGATTCCAAAATAAAATGATGCAAAAACTGGAACAGGTTGTGTGTAAAATTTTCTTCGGTGAAATTAGAACACAGACAATTTTCATATGGCCATTATCCATACATGCCACAAAAATCTTTATGCAAAAAAATGTACTAGATTATATTGCGTGATTTTGCAACTATTATAGAACAATCCTATTCAGTTTGGTTGTCCTATATCCTTTGTATTTTTTATGAACCAAATTCATTACAATTTTAATGCATTGTTATCTAGCATAAAAGTAGAAATTATGTTTTCTAAATGAGCATTGAATCTGTTTACCTATCCCTGAGGCTTTAGATAAAATTAGTTTTGTGATTTCGCAATAAAAATTATCAACTCAACTCTCCTACACAATTTTAGAGGATATGAAAAAATCATTTCCCTGAATTAAAGTGACTTAACATCAAGTTCATTAATTTGAAAATTAAAAATTGATGTTCCATTGTGTTGGTATTAAAATCATTACCGCTATACTGATTCTGGTGTATAATTTATAACAGGGATGATAGAAAGCCAAGTGATTGATGTTCAGTTGGCATTTCCAATCGAATGTGTCATTACTTTGATTTCCTTTGCCCTTCCATAATCAATTATCACACGCCCTATCATCTCATTTAAATTGAAAAAAGAGTATAACTAAATAATGCATTGGTAGTGGCTTTGATACATTTTTTAAGCTATGTTTTATGCATGACTGCAAAAATTTCATTGCTAAAATATCACTCGTTGGGTTTAGTACTAACCTGGAGTTACAGAATATATAATTACATTTGATTGCTTTTTCTCATTCTCATTTATAGGTATTCTGTTTATTTGCACACGTACTTTTAGATAGTTGTTATGTAGCTATAATTATACAATCAATTGATATGTACGTAAAGTGTGCAAAAAAATATAGTAACATTTATTCGAGTATAGGTTAGTATAGTAGAGAGGTAAACTGAAGATATTTTTATCTACCAACTGATTACATTCTGAATGTCAGGTAGATTGTGATTCCTGTTAGAACTGCTTGTTTATATTGCACTACTAAGTTACGTGTAATAATGGTAAATGACATGGAAGGAGCCATTAGAATAAATAAGGAGTATTCCTTAAGCTCATAGTATCTTGTCTTTCTTGATAGATATCACTATTTTCTCTTGGCAG